>JAAMXY010000014.1:0-12651 GCA_019677205.1 Pinguiococcus pyrenoidosus | reverse complement strand
AAGCGCGAGGGCAAGAACGGTGGCCGAGAAAAGAAGGACGCCGTTCTCGCTTAAGCAAGCCCGTTGGCTCAGCGAAAGTAGTTTCGTGCTACCACTCTTTCTCATTACTTCTCCTCCTCGGGTGGTGGCACCGGCGTAAAGACCATTTCATTGGAGATCGCTTGTACGCGAATATGCTGCAAGTCCGCACGATTAGGCAGGGCGAGTCGTTTGGTCGATCGAGCGCTCCTTTTGCCGCTTGTCTAATGCTTCCTTTTAGTTTTTCCCTCCGGTGTGCTCGCGGCTCCGGTGTGCTCGCGCTTCTCGTTCTTACGGCGAGGTTCTCGCCAGCCGCGTCTCTCAGCGAGAGCTCCTCCTTGCCGAACCTGGGCTTTCCGAGCGGAAGCTCCCGTAAGCTTCGTGCCTGCGTCGGTTTCATATGCCTCCCCGTGTCCCATCATCATCATCATCATCATCATCGTCATCATCATCATCATCATCATCGTCATCATCATCATCATCATCATCATCATCATCATCATCATCATCATCATCATCATCATCATCATCATCATCATCATCATCATCATCATCATCATCATCATCATCATCATCATCATCACCGTATTCTTCTTCTTCTTCCTTCGTCTTCAGCCTGGTGCGGCGGATATGCCGCCTGGAGTCGCTTCTCTAGTCCTCGCTTATCAGTTGCAGACGCGAAGTAGGCCTCCTCAATGACAACCGTTAATACATTCAAAGCCACGAGCGTGAAGATGCCCAGGAAAATGTACAGGTACAACGTGCCGGTGACTGGGTACCGCCCCCCAAGCTCCACGAACACGTCAAAGACCTTGTTGCCGTTGATGACGCAGAAGAGTGTGGAAGCGGTTGACGAAATGCTTCCGAAGAGATCCACTTTCTCTCCGAAGTAGATCCCGCCAAAGAAGGCAAACGCCAAGAACAAGGGAGCAACCTCCAAGCCGAACTCGAGGACGCAAGGGAGGCCGCGGGCAACGCAGAGGACGAAAGCTCGGGGCCCAGGGCTTCCTTTCACTTCTCGCATCAAGGTGGCGAAGGAGCACAGCACCCCAACACCCAGGAAGAGCTTCAGCATCCCTTTTCCGCGGGCGTAGCTCTGCCCCTCTCCAAGGTACCATGACGACGCAATCACGATGAACGCGTCTCCGCAGGCGGCCGCCAGCAACCACGGCTGACCCAGCCTCGAGCGCACGCTGGAGGGGAGCTCCGCCCACGAGTAGGCCAATGTTGGCCGCACGATCACCCGTGAAGCGTAGGCATTCGGATCTCTCTTGGCGTCGAGCATCAGGCGCGAGCGCGCTGCCTCGTGGGCCTGCCGCACTCGCTGATACATGAGAACAGCACTGTAGCAGGCCAGTACCGTGAGAACGAGGTTGGCGCTCGCCGCGCTCAGAACGATCACGAGGAGGATCTTGAAGCCTCTTTGGACGAACCCCGCAGCTGGTGTCCCGCCGACGCGCATCTCTCGGATCCTGTCCGACAACCGCTCGGTGAGCACCCCGGGCAGCGCAAAGCGATAGTCCGCGTCCACGTCCCAGAGATACGTCGCCCCATCGCTGGTGGCCTCGTCCGGCACGTTCACTGTGCTGCAGAGCTGGACTTGAAGGGTCAAGGACTTCAGGTGGTTGAAAGTCGCCACGCGACTCGCCTCGTCTCGGAGCGGGGAGCAGTGCTTGAAGAACTCGTCCAAGGCGGCAACGTGGTCCGTCTCGTCTCCGTTGTCGTCGGCCGTCAGCACCGGCGAGGGGAATCCGCATGTGACAGCCTTGGTGCCGTCTACGAACTGGATGTGAAGCTCCGGCTCGCGAATGACACTGTACGACGTGTCGTCATCGACAGGAAAGTATCCGCCGTCGTCGTCGTCGTTGCCGAACGGTGAGCCATCGTCGTCGTCAGTCTGCGGAATCCTGTGGCTGCTGAAGTTGCTGACGACCTCCGGGTCTCCCGTGTACGGCACGCACGCGTCGGAGCCTTCGGCGACGAACGAGATGTCCATGACGGACTTCCACGACAGGTCGTAGTAGTTGTTGACCGCCACTCTACGTCATGGAAAGAAGGAGTGGCTGAGGAGCGGAAGAGGATTGCCGACTGCTCTGTTTCTTCTTTTTGTGGCTGTCTACAACAAGAGGAACACGCATTTACGGGCATTTCGTACCGGATGCTGTCTACCGCGGCGTCGATCTCAAAGAAGTCTCGACTCTCGCCGGTGCCGCCGCTGTCCTCCGCGAGGAAGAAGTAGCGAAAGCTGCGGCTCATCGTCCGCTGATACTCCTGATCATTCCGACTCTGTGAAGACGCAGCAGTCGTCTCAGCAGTGGTCACCGCGGAAGGATCCTTTTTGGTTCTTGTTTCCACCGTTGTTCCGCGTCTCGAGCGAGATTCTGCTCCTCGTCAATGTACCTGCAAGATGATCAGCACCGCTAGGGCGCCGGCGAGAAGCAGATGCACCAGAAGCTTCAAGGGTGCTAAGCGCCCACGCCAGTGGCTTCCCAGGAGCATCCGCTTCTCTACAGCTGCGTACTCTCTTTCGAATGCGGCGTCCATGGTCTCGCCTCGCGATGCCGTTGCGGCTCGAGATCGGCGATCCGGTGGCGCCCAGGAGCACTGCGACCTGGACTGCGGCGCAGAGGCGACCGGACTTCGATCCCGACGCCGCCCGTTTCTCCGACGGAAACGTGTTCCCGGAGCGAGAACCGGAGACGCTGCCGACGCTCGAAAGGCAGGGTCGCTGTTGTTATGAAGCTTTGAACGATGAGACTAAGCTGGTGGACGAGCGAGTCCATCTGTCACGAGCCCGTTGCTTTGGCTCCAATGGCGCGTTGCGCCACACGCGAACGCCGCTCTGGTGGACACAATGGCTCGAAGGAGACGCAAGGACGACTGGAGCGTCGAGGCCAAGCTCTTCATCATCTGCTTCGTGGTGGTACCCCTCCTCGTGTACTTCATCAACAAGTGGTGGGACTATGTGGAGAAGACGAGGGTGTATCCGGAGCGCCGCAACCGCGAGGAGGTGGAGAGGGAGGCCAAGGCGCGCAGAGTCAGGAAAGAGAAGCAGGCGTGAGATGCCGAAGCCTTCAATCCCCAAAACATCAGCTGGGACGCCCAAAGATCGACATTCCGCCCGCAGTATCACCTCCGCATCTTGAGCCTTGAAGGATAGCCTGAAGCGGGGTGCAACGTGGAACTGAGCGGCGGAATCTGTGACTTGCTGCCGGGGGGCACGCCAGGGTCTACAAAAGCACAGGGGGCGACTCCTCTTCTGATGATCTTGAGCGCCACTCCCATCTCTCTCGGAGGAAGCCCGGCTTTGCTTGCGCATGCCGACGATGTGGTCAGCGTGGTATGGCAGGCCAAGTCTCAAGGCTCAAGCCTCAAGGTTCAAGGCTCAAGGCTCAAGGCTCAAGTCTCAAGGCACAAGGCTCAGTCGGCGCGAAGCGAAAGCTCCACACAATCGGGGCAGCAGCTTGGGAAGAGAACGACTCGGGAGTGAAAGAAAGAACAGCAAAACACGGAGAGAAGAAACGGTGCAAGGATGTGCGTTGGTTTGCCACACTGCTAATCAACGTGTGGTAGATACATGTGTCGAGCTTATTGAACCTACACGCCGCACATTGCACCCACGCTTCGCGCTTGTGACGTCCACAAGCTCCTAGAACTGGCTCCTAGAACAAGTGCCCGAACATGGACCGGCAGTTTAACGCGGATCTCTTCGGCGGCACATCAGATTCTTGGTGGAAATGCCTTCGTTCATCTGTGCTCAAGAAGCACCTCTTCTCCTCAAAGATCTCTTCAAAGCGTGGTCGATCTGCGAGAGAAACGGGGGAGGGAGGAGGAGACACTCTGATTAGAGGTCTAGAACTGACGCGCTGGTCGTGACAGTTCGCGCAGGCGCGGTGCTCACCGAAGTTGTTTCCTAGTCTCCTGTCTCGGACGAGGTGCATCTTCTGTGACCCTCCGCTCCACGCGACGACCTTGAGGAACGACCTGTATATCGATGCATCGTATCCCTCCCTATTCATGGACCGCTGCTTGACATAGTATTTGATCGCGGCATTCACGGCCAGCTCGTTCCTCCCGAGCATGCGATAGACGTCCTTGAACCCAGCCCTACAAGCAGCGCATTAGGCCGGGCTGTCGGAGGCAGGACGCAGGTGAAAGGACAGGTACGTACTTTGTTGCACTCAGGAAGAAGGACTGCTGCATCTTGGTCTCAAACCCGTCCATCATGGTCAAAGGATATGGAAAGGCCGGCTCCACGGCGGACGGGCCGTCATGCAGGCGAAATGCCGTCTTGAGCACTTCCTCTTGGGGATCCTTCGCTTCGCTTGGCTGCCCCTGCGACCCGCCACGCGGAGCCGCAGCGGTTTCCGCGGCGCCGCTGCCCTGCCCTTCCGCCGCCTCGTCTTCCCCAGCCCGCGACGGGTCCTCCGCGACGGCGAGCGCAGCGCCTTCCTTCGCAGTTTGCTCTTCCCGGATTCGTGCCAGGATGTCCGGAGACGTCACGGCCGCAAGGACGGTGTGCTCCGCGGCAAACTCCGTAGCCGGAGATTCATACTTCGTCATCAGCTCGACGAACATCGTCGCGTACTTGCCCTTGTACTTCTTCAAGATCTTGGGGACCTTGTCGAGCTTGGTCGGGTTGTGGATGATGTAGAAGCGCTCGAGCGCTCTTCGCGCCGCCTCGGACGGGATATCAGGATACGGAAGGGACACGGGCAAGAAGTCCGAAGAAGGCCCCTTCTCATCCACGCTAGCGGTGCCCTCGACGCCCTCGACCTCGTTGGGCGCCTTCGATTGGCTGCCCGCTGCCGCGTCGAGTATGGACTCGGTGCTACGCATCACGGGCGTTCCCGGGGAGAGGCCGTCCCAAAATCGATGCCACTCGTAGCTCTGATACAAGTTGCCACACACGGTCGACACGGCTGCGACAGCAGCTGCCTTGTCCCATGCCGCACATGCAATCCAGGATTTCGTCGGCTCGTTGCCCTCGTTTGCCGGCGCCGCCTGCGCTTCGTCGCTCTTGGGCTGTGCTCCCTCCGCGGTATCCCCAACCTTGCTGTAGAACAGAGGCAGCGGCAAGCGGAAGCGGCAGCAGTACCACTGGAGATTCCAATAGAGCTCTGGCTCTTCCTGCCTCAGCGTGTCGCGGTGCAAGGCGCTCTCGCCCTTGTTGATGATGAGATGCTCAATCGCGTGCCGGACGATGTGCGGAGCCAGGTATGGCACCTTCATGGTCCCCACGGTAGACGGCAGGCTCTCATCGTGCAGGGTTGGCGAATCCTCCGATATGCTTGCAAGCTTCGGTTCGAAGGCGTCAGGGACGACTACCTCGGGATTCTGGGCGGTCTTCTTCGAAGAGAGGTTTGGCGCGGGGCTTCCAATCTGGGGACTGAGCGTTCCGTCCAGCTCGCTGTCATCGTGCTGCGAGGCCGCATTGGAGCCGTCCAAGTCCAGGATACCTGCACCGAGGTTCACCTTGGTGCTCTGCGCCCGCTCTGCGGCCTGTGAGACCAGCGAGCCCCGTCGGAGGCGCTGCCCTTCACGCGACGCTCCCTGTTGCCCTCCGTTGGCACCCTCCGCGTTGGACGACGCACGCCTGCTCGGCACCCTCTGCCAGGGAATGGGAGTCCCGTCGCTGCCCACGTCGTACACCTGCACGAACAGTGAGGGCACGGACACAGCCTTGCACCTCGGGCACGAGACCGCCACTGCCTGGTGTGCGTCTCCGCCGTTTTCTGACTGCTCGTCGCTGTTCGGTCCAACCCACGACTCCATGATCTCTTCGTCCAGAGCAACGTAGCCGCACCGTGCGCAAGCCTGGGCGCTCCAGAGGGCGGCCACTGCGATATCCGGGTAGTAGAAGCTACGGCTTGGCCCACCCGCGCTCGCCTTGGGCTCCGGCCCATCGTGGGCCCGCAGGGTGGGAAGCATATCCAGGGCCTTCTCCACCACGTCACCAACTAGTCCTTCGCCTTCGGATCCTTTGGAGCCTTTGCCAGCTGCGCCCGAGCTTTCGTCCTCAGCGGTCGCGAGCCCATCCGCCCTAAGGATGGTCGACAGGCGCAGCAGGTCGACTCGCTTGGCCTGCCGAGACCACGAATTCTCCACCGGCGCCTTCTGCGCCATGAGCTCGAAGCTGGTGCTTATGCACACAGGCGCCGTGGCCGAGAAGGCGTTGAAAAAGTCCGGGCACCAAACCTCGGTCGGGTCTGTCGTGGTCGGACTGGACGCCTGCCCAAAGCTTCCAGATCTGGTGAAGGTCCCGCTGCGCGAGCGCTGGCGAGGCCCGGCGTTGGCCTGCGGGGCTGAGACGTTGCGGTACTGGCGTCCCCATGCATCGAGGATCTCTAAGCTTGGATCCAGCCAGATCAGCTTGTTCATCATCTGCAAGTAGTCCGGCTCCGCCGCGTCGCTGTCCTGTGCTCCGGCTGACGCCACCGATTGGGTATACTGCCCGTAGGTCACGGCGTTCGGCGTGATCCCGGCACGTTTCATGTCCGACAGGAGCAGACCGACATCGCGACTGAAGGCGGGGCCGCCGCGGCCGCACGCGATGATCATGGCACGATACGTCGGCTCGTCCGGGGTGAGGTTCATCTTCTCGAGGAGGCGCATCACCCCAAAGCCGATGCCGAGGAGGAACTCCGTCATCGCCGCCGACTGCGGGTCGACCCGCGGCTTCAGCTCGTCCTTCTTGCTTCGCTTCTCCGACTTCTGGTCCTTGTGCTGAGAGGTCGCGTTGACCATGGTCGCGAGGCAGACAAACCATGAGCCGAAGACCTGCAGGGCGAGCCGCTGTGCAGCACCCCAGCTGCCTCCGCGTTTCCCATGCTCCGCAATGGCCGTATTGGCCTTCGCCTCCGCGCCTGCAGTGGGCTGCACCTCCGGTGCATGCGTCGCGAGATAGAAGGCGACGTCCGCAAGGTCCGCCCCCAGCTCTTGCTCCGTTCGCACCAGCACCCTGCTCATGTTCGCCGCCCGTCGACGCCTTCGCAGATTCAGCGTCAGCGTGGACGTGCTCACGCCGAGAAGCGACTTGTCCAGCGTGGGCCACAGCAGGTGACCGTTGTGCTTGTAGACGTAGGTCGCCCCCTCGGGCAATCCTTCTTCGGACGGAGGAGGAACCAGGATCGCGTCCACAACTGGCGCGTTGAGACCGTCGGACTCGCCGTTTGCTTTTGGATTGACGTTGCCACTTCCCGTCGAATGAAACTCGTCCTTCCGGTCCCCATTCGCGACGGCGGCCAGCTTCTTCCCGATGGCAAGCATCGAGTCCGACCGTCTCATGCGACGCTCATGGCTCGAATCGCCACCGTTCGCGGCGTCCCGGTTGCGTCGGCCCGAGCCCTTCCACCAGCTGGGCCTGTGCCTGTGAGTACGCACGGACATCTTGTTCTCCTCCACCAAGTCCTGTAGAGTCGGTCGCTCCGGCAGAAGCATCGTCTGCGCACAAAGAGTCGGCAAGAGAAGAGACTGAGTGTCCTCTACCTCCTCCTCCTCCTCCTCCTCCTCCTCCTCATCATCATCATTCGCGCAGGCACGTTGCTTACCTGAACTGCTCGGGATTCTTCCGCTTCTTCGTAGTCGGGCAGCTTCTCCACGCAGCAATCAAAGTAGAGAAATCTCGGGTCCGACGACTCGGTCCGGAACTGAATGAAGTTGGTGAAGAGCTGGGTTTCCAAGAACCGGCGGTTGAAGCTCTTCAGCTTGGGATCGCACTTCTGCAGGAACTGGTCCGCATCGAACCACTTCTCGCTCGACGTCCGCCAGTTGAAGTCCGGAATGATCAGGCAGTCCTTGTATCCTTCCATGATGCTGGCCAGGAACACCACCGCCCCATCCCGGATGCGTCGATCGGCCACGGCGCACCACACCGGCGTCGGTCCCCCGGAATCACAGTTGTCTGGCGTCGGCGCCAGGTCGAAGCCTGCGTCCGGTAGCGACGAAGGTCCCGCTCCGATGCGGACCCCGTAGTACAACAGCGTCTGCTCCCAACGGGCCTTGAGTGACTTGACCAACTTGCCCGGGAGGTCTTTCGCCACCTGTTGAATGGCCTGCGTCTCGGCGCGGCTCTTGCACCACACCGCGTTGCGGTCGAGGTCCACCAGCACCGCCTCGTCCGAGCACAGGTGGACGACCTTCTGCTTGAGCGAGGTGGAGGTCTTGAGGATCGGCGAGTCCTGCGAACGTTTCCGCGTGTCTCCGTAGGGGTCGTGCTCATCGCTGACGCCAAGCAGCGCCGCACCGGGGTACTCCAGGACCGTCAGCGTTGCCTCGGTTAGTCGAGGGATGTAGATCGTATCCCACTGAAGCGGGAAAAGCAAGGCGAGGAGGCACTCGGCGCATTCCGTCGGGATGGAGCTGTACTTGGACAGCAGGACCACGGGCTTCTCCAGCAGGAGGCTGAGCATCAGCAGCAGGACGTTGTTGGTGTCGAGGCACTCGAACAGCACCGAAAAGGGAATCTCCGTCTTCGGCAGGCCGTTTCGGGGCGGCAGCGAGAAGTCGATCGGCTCCAGCCGTGGGAAGAGGCGCACGCGCACCGGCGGTCCGCTGGGCTCCGGGACGGGCACCTGAAACATCAGATGCGCGATGCACCGTTCCAACGGGATGTGCGTGCTCGACATGCTGAGCGTGTAGACCTGTCCCAGCCACTGGCGGAAGGACCGCATGAAAGGGAGTCGGCTGGACACGCAGATGCACTTGGGCACGAAGATGACGTTCTCCTCCCCCGCCCTGCGCGGGCTCGACTCGAAGCTCGCCCCACGCGAAGACGGCCCCGGCGACGTCTCCAAGCTGCCCTCTCGATCGATGCTCAGCCTGGACGAATGCGACCGCGTGTCCGACTCGTCATCGGCCAAGCTCATGATCGAAGGGGACGTGACAAGCTCCGAAGGTCGCCGGACGTTCGGGAGGAGGTCGCGCGCCCCGAGCTCCGCCTTCACCTCGTCCAGGAGGCTCTGCGGCTTCGGCTCGTAGAAGGTCATGCAGGCTACGTAGGTCGAGACGCCGGCACCTGAGGTCAAGACAAAGGGGAAGAACGATGCGATCGGCGTCTTGTAGAGGGGCGCCCGCTGCAGCTTCAAGCCGGAGGGGAAGGCGAACATCGGGATGGACGCCCGGTCGATGGGCACGCCGTCGATCTCCTCTTCGGGAAACCACTCCAGCACCTCGGCACGGTAGCGGTGGTCGCAGAGGCCGATCGGCTCTTGGCGGCGGTAGCTCACGGCCATGTAGGGCCCCATGTTCTTGGTCTGGAACGTGATGGCTGCGGTGTTGTATTCGTTGGAGGGCGGACCGTCCTTCTCGACATGAATCTCGATGTCAACCAGGGCGGGATCATCGTGATACAGGGAGTGCTCGTCCGCACGCTGCCGCCGGTACGCCAGATACGTCCTCCGGCCCAGATTGAGCGTGAGATCTGCGTCCAACTTCTTCTCGATGCTATCCCGGATCGGCGTGTATCCCCGAGGTCGGCGCCGGCCCCGCAGCGGCTTCTCGACGAAGACCTCCGCAATGGCTCGCGACCGCTTGTCCTTCTCCCCGGTCCCCCTTCGTCGGCAGCAGATCGCCGCTGCGGGCTGGGCCTTGACGCCGGGCAGCGTGATGCCCGGAAGCAGCCGGGCGCCGTCAAGGAGTTCCCAGCCTGCGGGCAGCTGCTCGACGTCCGGAAAGATCACGCCCAGCTCCACGATGTCCGCCTTGGCGTCCGTGCCCTTCCGCCACGACTCCAGGTCCAGACGGACTTGGTGATCCGGGGCGTCGCCATTTCCCTCCACCGGGTCCACGTCGAAGATGCTCGTGATGTTGCCACTGAGGTCCGAGACCACCGGGGTCGGGCGCTCTCCCATGCCCACCACCACGAAGTAGTCCACCAAGCGGTCCACGCTCGCCATCCTCAAGCCACGCGCTTCGATCAGCGGCCGATGCGCCTCTGCCGCGGCCCCAAACTAAGAGGCCACGTGCTTCCGAAAGCCCAAATTCGCGCGCTCGCGAGAGCGTCGCCAATCACCGCTCGCAAACCTTCTCGTCGCGCGTTCGCGCGTCAGAGCGCTCGAAAGACTCCCAGCGTTCGCCCCGGAGCTCTCGCACTGCCGAAGAGCGACAAGAGCCCAAAGATGCTTCACACGCGCACTGCACACCGTCGCACAGGCGCCTTCAGTTCGCGCTGCGCAGCGGCGGCGGCGCACGAGCATCTCGATCGAACGCGCAACTCGCGCGTGTTACAGCTGCGAAATGGGCGGAACCCTTCCTTTGCTGTCATTTCCTTGCAGACCTTGTCCGGCCATACGACGGACGACACGTCCGTCCATTGGCGATTGTTGGAGCAGGGGAATGACATCCATTGGCCATGGATCGGAGTATGGAGAGAGACCAATCAAGGGAGCGGAATTTGAGATTGCTGAGATGGTGGAGGAGACATGAAGGAAATCTGCCAACGTATGCCTCCACCAAAAGTTCGGCACCTTGGATATGCATCATTGGCTTAAATTTAGGAAAATTCATTAATTGACATTATAGTAATGATGAATCTAGGTCCCAAAAGTTTCATTCTTCGACATCTCCAGCGTCCCTGCAAGTGTATCTGCTCAAAACAAGAACTTCTTCCCGCTCTGCGTCGTCTTTCGCCAACGAGGCCTCTCCTGCGCTCTCCGCCTCCAACGCCCGGAAGGTGGCCGTCTCTTGCCTGCTTGATCTGAAGCGAGCATTCCATAGCCCTGCAGCCAACTCTGGTGCCTTGCGTGGAAGGACGATTGGTCGATAGCTTGCAAACTCCTCGACGGCCACTCGTTCGGACATGGCGTCGCTGCCGTCTGGAGAGAAGCTCAGTGAGGGCGAGATGCGCTTCGGCAAGCTGCTGGCCCACGTGGAGAAGGACGTGCGCGACGAGGCCTTGCAGAGAGTGCGAGCCTTCCTCATAGAGCGGGTATGGCGCCAAGAGTGCCACGGTCGAGTTGCAAGCGGACCTTGCCAACTTGCTCTCCGGCTCCACAGGTCACGCTGCATGCCAAGAGCGGCAAGAGCAGCAGCGACGGCAACAGCAACAGCAACAGCAACAGCAGCAGCAGCAGCAGCAGCAAAGGCAAGCGCAGAGCGCCCATGACCAAGCAGGAGATGATGAAGCTGTGGAAAGGCCTGTTTTACTGCATGTGGATGGCCGACAAGGCGCCCGTGCAGCGCGAACTTGCCGTCAACATCGCTGGCCTCGCGCTTTCCTTGGACCCAGCGTGGGCCTTTGAGATGTACTGCAGGTGAGTGCATCTCGAGAACGACGACAAATAGTCATCAAACATGGTGGCGGAGGTTGAGCTGACTGGAGATGCTTTTGCGGCGATAGATGCTTCTTCCAAACCATGGCCCGAGAATGGTCTCGATTAGACCGCTTCCGCTTGGACAAGTTTTACTCCCTGGTCCGCTTCATGGTGCGGAACGTCCTGAGAAGGTGCGCACAGCCCGAAAGCTGGGAAAAAGGTTGCTGAGCACGTGCGTTTGACTCCGCAAGTTTTTGGCACAGGGCCGCCCGAGTCGGCTGGAGCCTGGCTTCCTGCCGCCAGGTGATGGCTTTGCTGGCCGAGGAGATTTTTGGGATTGACAGCGTGCCGCGGGGACTTCAGCTGCACTTTTGCGACATCTACCTCGAGGAGATGAATGCCGCGGCGCTGGTGAAAGACGATCACAGCGGCCGCGCCGCGGACGACGAAACGGCCTTGCGCAAGCTGGACACGGAGAAGTTTCTGTACCTTCTTACACCGATCTTTTACATCCTTAGCGGGGACATCGGAGCCGGGGGCCGGATGCAGCAAGCAATTTTCCGACGAGCGGTTGACCGAGTCATCCTGCCCTTCATCAAGGGGAAGCGCGGATCCGACAAAGCCCCAAGGTTCCCCGGCGTCGACGCCGCGGTGCTGCAATGGGCGCTCTTCGAGCTAGCTGGATCCGATGCAACTTTGGATGGAAATCGAGAGCCTCTGTTCGCGCTCAACGAAGAGCTTGCCAAAGTGACGAAGAAGCAATTTGTGGAGGATGGGCCGGAGGATATGGAGCTCCCGGACATCCTGACGCAGACGAGCGCGCCCGCCGAAGATGATGATGACGATGATGATGATGATGAGGAGGAGGAGGAAGAAGAAGAAGAAGAAAAAGAAGAAGAAGACGAAGATGATGATGATGATGATGATGATGATGATGATGATGATGATGATGATGATGATGATGATGATGAAGAAGCAGAAGAAGAGGAAGATGAAGAGGAGCAATACGGTATCAAGGTTCAGGATGCGGATGCGGATGCGGATGCGGATGCGGATGCGGATGCGAAAGAGGTCGAGGAAGATGATTGTGTCGCACCGGGTCAAGGCTATGTGACACCTGACGAGCAAGAGGTCAAGGAGCGCAAAGCGAAAAGAGTTGGGAGGAAGCGAAGAAGAAATGTGGCCGAGTCCGAGGCTGGAAAGACCAACTTGGCACACAACGATGGGGATGATCAGAACGGAATCGAGGGAGTGGGCGACGGCAAGCACCGAGGGAGGAAGGCGGGTAAGAAGCGCAGTCGCCAAATGACCGTCTCCGAGTCGGATCAAGTGCATGTGAAGCCCCTGGAGAAGGTGCGAAAGAAAGTGTCTCGCCGAGGCG
>JAAMXY010000012.1:6414-46399 GCA_019677205.1 Pinguiococcus pyrenoidosus | reverse complement strand
GGCCACAATGGTGCCGCCCAGCTTGCCCATCGGCGAGACCACCGAGTCCAGGGACTGCAAGTTCCGCGACGTGGGCACTGGCCTCGTCTACTCCGCGCCCTTGCCGGTAGGCCTAGCAGGACGAGGCGTATCCACTTGTACCCCGCAGAGAGTCTCTCACCGTGCAATGCTCTGCTGCTCCACAGACAAGGCCCAAGTGGGGGGAAACCATCACGAAGGCGGCGACGACGCTGGTGCGGCCGCGCCTGTATAGCGCGCCTGACCGCCGCGGAGTCAGTGCCCTCTTCGAGGAGTCCAACAAGGCTCTGCCCAAGAGGTTCATGGGCTCCACCGTCTACCGGAGCGACTTCATCGACCTACGCGCGGACCTGGTGAAGCTGCAGGACGCCTGCCGATCCCCCGCGGCCTTCCAGAAGGCCTTCTTCCACTACAGTCGGGGGGGAGAGCTGGACACCATGCTCCTTCCCAAGGTCCTGGACATGGCACTGGGCGAGCGCGCGTCAGAAGGGATAAAGAGCAAGTTCGCGGCGGCTTTCAGCAAGAGCCGCGCTGGGTTCGTGTCCTGGGACGACTTCCGACAGAAGCTCGGGCAGATCCTCGAGGCTGCCGTGAAGGAGGGAAGCTCGGGCGGCGTCAGCGTTCCGGAGTGGCTCGTCCTGTCCTCCAAGCCGATTCCGAAGGTCATCGTTGGACCTGCCCTGAAAAGCTGCTACCAATGCGACATGGGCTTGCGCAACGAGAATCCTCAGACGAAGCCGTATACGTACAAGGCCGGGATGTACTCGACGTCCTACGACCTCCTGCGCGGAACGACCAAGGACACGTACCACTTGCCCGGCTACGATGGCTTCATTCCAGAGTCTCGACGAAACTCGTTCGCCATCACGCAGGTGAACGCCAAGAGAACCCGCGCGTCTCGAGAGCGGATTGCCGAGAACGTGAAGCCGGCCGTGTCGGGATACACCGGACACATTCCCAGCAACCTCATCAACGATAGAGGGCCTCCGCTGTGTGGGCTGAATCCTCTGACAACAACGGGTGCGGGCGCGAGGCATTGGATGCTCTAGGGAGAGCTTGTTGACATCAAGAAGGAAGAGCTAGAACGAAAAGCGCCCCTTCTCTTTATCTCGGTCTTGCTCGTGCTCTTGCTATTACTCGTGCTCGTGCTCGTGCTCGTGCTCGTGCTCTTGCTCTTGTTCTTGCTCTTGCTCTTGTTCTTGCTCTTTGTTTGGGATTAGTGGTTTTGGATTTGGTGTTGGTCCTTGACCGAAGAAGGGAGACGCTTTGCGAACCAAAATGGGACTCAACTCAAGCGCCGTGGCAGACAAACTCACAAAACAGAAACAGCGAAAGTGCTGAGAAAGGATGGTCTACTCGTGCGCAGGGCATACGCAGCCGTAGCGCCTACAGATCCGCAGACGTAGGGCCTACAGATCCGCAGCCCCTACAAGCTTGAGCACGTGGCCGGTCGCGTCTTGCAGCTTGTCCGAGAAGGTCCCGTCATTGCCGACAATGTGCTGATTCGGATGCTTCGACCACGTCTCTTGCACCTTCTTGTCCAGCATGCGAGCGACTTCTGGCGTCTCGGTGCGAGCGTCGTTGTTGCCCGTCGTGTAGAACTTTTCCGCGCCATCCGCCGCCGTGACGAGGTGCAAGACCAGGTCATATCTACGGATGAGGTCCGCTTCCACCAGGCTATTCGCCTCAAGGATCTCGAGCCAGTTCTTGCGGGGAATGTACGCCGGAATGTCCATGAGGCCTCGGTCGTAGACAATCACAGCGGGCTTGCCCTCGGCCAGGGCGCAACGAAGGAAGGAGTCCTCAGCCTGTAGCTGCAGCGAAATGAGGGCCGACTCGAACTCAATGAGCTTCCTTCCCCCTGTCGCACGATGTCGATCCCCGTCAGAGACACTACGTGCTGTGATTCGCTCGTGCTCAGCTTGCTGCTCACCTTCGATGCCCGGGTAGGTGCAGCCGCCCATCATCAGAATAGTGGGGATTTCCGGCACTGCGTACACTGCAAATCCCTTCTTCTTCAAGGCCCTACTGAAGTGCGCCAGAGAGCTGCTCTTGCCGCCACATGGTCCGCCGGTCAGCGCGATGCGGAACACGGGGAGAGACTGCAGAGCTTGCTTCGAGATGCCTGCGCGAGTGAACGAGGCCAAGCACTTCAGCAGACGGTCCGGCCGAAGCTCCTGAGGAGCGCTCACCTTTCTTGAAGAAGCGCCGCGCGAGGGTGGTCAGAATCGCCCCGACCGCCACTCCGCCTCCGAAGAGAAGAGCGCGAGAGAACATCGCCGCAGCCTATCTCAGGTTCTGTTCGGTCGTCAAGTAGCGCCGCTGTCGAGCACGTTCGTTGCTGAGGATGCGCGGAGAGTCTTTGGACTTCTTCCTGAGACTCCGACGTCGGCTCAGATGAGATGCGCCCCTCGCGTTTAAACGGCGGAAAGCGCGGGAAAGTGGATTGTGTCACCTTTCCGCCGTTTTTTCGGCGGCAAGGGGTTTCGATTTGGTGCTTATTCTTTCAAATATTTCGAAACTGGTTGACAAGCATGCTCCATTCTGAGGTGGACGCTTGGCCTCTAGACCTCAGTCAATGACCAGGTCATACGATTCGTTTCCCGCCCAAAAATTGCGAAATCCGAAATGCAAAAACGCAAGGTGAGACATCAACGGCGCGCGGGGGATTTGGCGCCAAAGCGTTGCGCGCGCCGGAGTGTGCGTGAGTGCTTCGTCGCAATCGACCAAATTGGATGCAGAGCTCAGGCGCACGAACGAATTGCGCATCAAACGATTGTCAGATCGCGGATATCGTCGCAAATTCTGTCGGCGGAGTTCTGCTCAGAATCCCGTAGTCGAGTGTCCGTCGATTTTCCGCTCTCCAACATGGCAGATCTGATGGAGACTTCACTGGATTCGGCTCTCAGATACGTGGACGCGACGCTGCGTGGCAAGCAGGATCACTGGTCGGCCATGCGAGACGAAGCCGAGGTGCTCGCGCACACGACCGTTGAGTTCCTGAAGTCCACTCCAGACACCGCTTCGGACAAGGTCCAGATTCTGGTCGACCGAGCGGTCCGCCTCGTGACGCGACTCCGAGAGATCCGTGAGCCGCGCAATCCACGGTTTGCGGAGTACTTTCGCGCGAGCAGAGCGTTCTATCGCGGAACCGCGGCCATGCTGCTTACGTTGAACCATTCGCCCAACAACTCGAACGACACTCTCATGGCGATGAACTCGTTCTCGACCAGCGCGATAGAGACCTTGAAGTACGGGAACTCGCAGAAGCTTGCTCTGGAGCTCTTCAGGCTGCTGCTAGACACCCTGAAGCGCTGCAATCTGGAGCTCCTGGACCAGCAAGTCGGTGACATGCAACGATCCGAGGCCTTGACCGCTGTCGTCTGTTCGCTGGAGCAGTATGCCGAGGTTCTGCATGGAGGGCAGCACGCTGAGGATGCCGAGTATGCGCAGGAAGTGGTGGACGTCGTCGGCATGCTGGGCAAGGTCAACAGCTTCGTGAAAGGAGACAAGCTTCGGCTTGCGCACGTTGCTCACTATCACGGACGGACGATCTGTGCCAAAGCGGCGGACGGGGATCTCAAGATGGTCGAAGCGGCCGTCGAGCTTCTCCGGATCGCCATGGACGCTTGTGAGACGACGTCCAATCCGGCTTCGTCCTCGGACGTGGGTCAGCTCCAAGGCAAGATCCTCTTTGCGCTGTGCTTCTGCTTTGCCCATCAGAAGCAGCCCGAAAGAGCTCTGATATGCCTCACGAACCTTGAGCGGATCTGCGATCGAGACGACGCATCGAAGGACGCCACCAAGGCCGGTGAAGCGACGCAAGACGAGGGGGTTCGTCTCGAGGATGTGCAGCTGGCCAGGTGCTTCGTGTTCACCACCTGCACGGATCTTCAGAACGCGATGACCGCGATCCAGCAGCTCATTCGAGGGCACAACAACTTCGCGTATTCCATGGACGCGATAAGGAAGTTCAGCGCGGCGTCTCGGTATGACCATCGGTCCGTGGTTCTGCTTGAAGAGCTCCTCCAGAAGTTCTCCTTCGAGCCCAACCGCACGCAGCTCAAGACGGAAATCGCGTCTGTGCTCTTGGCACGGGCCAAGGATGGTGGAGACAGCTCGGACGTCGCCGACGAGGCGGCCAAAATCTTCGACCAGATCCTGGCGGACGAGAACGCCGTCTCTAGCTTGTCGCAAGAGCAGTTGACGAGCTGCCGCCGCACCTTGTGGCTGTGGACGAGCTTTCTCCGATCGCTGAACTTCGAGGAGGCTGTGAACGAGTGGTGCACGAGAATTCTGCGCTTCCTGCCAAAGGCCAGCCTGGGTGGAACCCTGCACAGCAGTCTGTCCCTGAAAGAGGAGTACTCCAGGGCGCACCTCTGGAAGTCCGCCGCCTTGCTAGCTCTGTCGCAAGCTGACTCTGCCCTGTCCCACGCAAACCAGGCTTTCCGACAGCAAGCCAACGAAGCGAGCCTCATTGGAGTGTTCTTCGCGTCGGCGCACACACCCCAGCGGGTGGAGGACGTCGTTGCCAACGTGGAGTCAATGGCACGGGAATGCCAGGTCGAGCTTCCATCGGAAAGGCGAGCGCTGGTCACGACCTTGCTCCGCCTCGCCTCGTCCATCAAGGTGAACCCGACGAGGAAGTACGACGTGATGTTGCACTTGCTCAGGTTGTGGCTCCGGACTTTCGTCGCGGAAACGGAGAAGGCCGGAAGCCTCCCCGATGGTGCCGAATCCTTTGGGATGATGCTCCGCTCGATGCTGAAGGCTGCGCTGCTGAAGACGGACTCGGGCCACCATGGCGAGCAGCTGTACCTCAAGGAAAGTCCGGATGTCTTTGAGGAGGTCCTGCGGCAGCTGCAGGGATGTGTGAAGCTTCTCGACCGTGCCACCGTCGCCGACTCCAAAAGCCCAAGCGTACCGCCGCCATCGGATCCCGCACCGAATGGACAAAGCCGCTTCCCGATCGAGAAATTGGGCAGCCGTGAGGATTTTGAGTACATCTCGTCCGTCCTCTGGAACATTTCCTTCACGGCGGCGAAGGCCATTGAGCAGAAGCCATTGCCCAGTTCGCTGCAGACCCCTGCTGCGGACGCGCCCTCGGAAGATCCGCTGCTGCGGCCTCTGGTGGAGCAGGGATTCGCGACGACGTCGGACTTCTGCAAACTGGTTTTGCTCTTCGATGGGGTCTCTGTGTCCTCGGCTACGGCGGCTGCGAGCTCTTCAGCGGATGAAGAAGATTGCATCGGCATTGGAGGGGAAGAGAAAGCTGGCGGAAATGTCATGTCCACCATGCTTCCCTTGGCTCAGCTTGATCTTCTGAAACGGCAGGGGCACGCGTTGGCGGCCTCCCTCACCCTGACGCTGGAGAGCGATCCCGTCCCGGCGGAAGGCCAAGTGCTTCAGAATGCAGTCGTCGCGCAACGGCTGGACGAGTTGGGCACCGTCACAAATCTCTTGCTCGAGCAGAGCGGCGCATCGGATCGTGATCCAGACGTATCGAAGCTCCGAGATCTTCTGGTGGCGCTCAGACTCGACGCCTGTGTCACCAAGGAAGCCCTAGGTGCGTTTCATCATTTGCTGGAGAACCTAGGCAGGACATGAAGCTTCCCAATCTCATGGATGCTTCTTCGACTTCCAATGGCAACGCCCCTTTCAGACGAGTTTCTACACTCAAGCGAGCGCATGCTCTTCACGATGCCCGCGGAGCTGCTGCTGAGCATGACGGACAGAATGGCGGCGAGGCATACGCTGCCGACAGGTCATGTGTACCGGCTGTATCGGCTCTGCCATCAGGTCGTGAATCGGCATAGCGGGGCGCCTTCGAAGAGCCTGGTGCTTCGGGTTCTGACAAGCATGTTCCGCTTCGCGGATACGAACGAAACGAGCGCTCGTGTGCTGGACGAAGCTCTTCAAATCTGCGCTGACCCGAGGTGGGCGCTGCCGCGGTCTTCCACTCCAGCATCTCCGACCTCTCCAGTTGACGATTGCTATCTGGAATGGCTGTGTGCCCGAGCCCATAACCGAGGCCTCGCATGCATCGAGGTAAGCTCGGTGTCCTGAAGAGACGGTGCCGAGTGTCCCATCCTCCATTCGTGGCGAAGAAAGAAATAAACGAACGAACGGACCACACCGTAGACGAAAGACACGAGCGGCGCCGAAGGCTTTCTCAGCAGGGCGCTCCAGCTGCTGCCCTACACCGGCGAGCCGTTTCAGCAGGAGAATCACAAGGTGGGGAAACGTAGAGCAGCTCCGCAGCAAGCCCCCTTTCCTCCTGCGCTGTTTTTTTTTTGGAGAATGGAGTTGATTACCCTGCTTTGTTTGCTTGTACTCATGCAGGAGATATCGGCGCTGTATGCCAGAGCGCTCGAAGCAAAAGGGAAAGCGCAAAACGAAGGGGGAACCGCGGTCAAGGATCTTTTTCGCTAGTTCCCAGTCCCCCACGGTAGCGGCCACCGCAAGTTGCCGACCTGTGCAGTACGTCAAGTGTGGTGTGTGTTTTGTATTTTGTGCTTTGTGTTTTGTGGGGGTGGGTGGGTGTGTGGGAGAGAGAGAGAGAGACAGAGAGAGGTTCTCAAAGCAGAGACAACACGAAAAGACTCGTGAGAGGTAGAGAAAGAGAAAGGAGAGCGACTCTGTCGAAAGCAGTACTGGAGGTGCGAAGAGCTCTCGTCTCCCAGAACGACCCCAAGTTTCGCAGCAAGGCCAGCTGTTGCATCGCCACCCGCAGCTGAAGTTGGCGCTCTCCACCACAATGAGCTGCAGCTGCGACACCGCCACCGAAGTTCCGCCATCGAGCAAAGCCAAGAGAGAGAGAAGGAAGGAAAAGACAATCATCACCATCACCATCATCATCATCATCATCATCATCAATCTTTATTGCTGTATTGCGGACGCGAGGAACGCGACGACGCGACGACCCGAAGGATCATCATAACAACGGCGTCAGTCCTCAACTTCACCATCCGTCTGCACGCACGGACCATGCCGGACATGCTTGGCAGGCTCGTCCGGCGCCGTCTTTGCATGGTTCTCGCCTTCTCTGTGTGCTTGCCAACGCTGCGGGCATGGTCAGCGGCCTCGATCAAGCGCGCAGCTGGCGCCATGCGATGGTCTCTGTCCGCACCCTGCAGCAGGCCTTTACTACAGCGGACTTTCGCCGCCAACCTGGCTGTTCTGGGCGCCGCACGCGTCATAGATACCAGCCAAGAGGACCTCGAGGTGGCTGCAAGGTTCCTACGCCAAGGTGGCCTGGTGGCCTTCCCGACGGAGACGGTCTACGGCCTCGGCGGCGTCATCTCCGACCGAAAGGCCCTTTGTTCCATCTTCGACGCCAAGAAGCGGCCTCGTAGCGACCCGCTCATCGTGCACGTGTTGCAGCTGGACGAAGCCCTGGCCTTGTACGACCTGGACGACTTGGCCCCACAGGCCGTCGACGTCATTTCCGCCTTGGCCAGCGCCTTCTGGCCAGGGCCTCTGACCATCATCGCGAAAGCGGCCGCAGCAGTGCCGCCGGAGGTCACCGCTGGTACCGACTGTGTGGGGGTTCGGAGTCCCCGGCATCCGGTGGCTCGGCAGTTGCTGGAGAGCGCTCGGATACCCTTGGCCGCGCCGTCAGCGAACCGCTTCGGGCATGTAAGTCCCACGACCGCGGAGCACGTGTGGGATGACCTCTCCGACGCAGACATTTTGATCCTGAGGCCGCCTGAAGGGGGTGGCAGAGGCCTGGACACAGACTTGATTTGCGACGTGGGCATCGAGTCCACCGTGGTGAAGGTGCACGACGACGGCAGGCAGGTGGAGGTGATGCGAGCCGGCATCATCGGCCGCGAAGAGCTGCAAACTTCGCTCCAAGACTACGACTTGGATGTAACAGGCAAAGCACGGGAGGCCACCAAAGTTGTGGAGGAGGCAGAGGGAGGGGGCAAGGAGGAGGAGAAGGAGGAGAACGGGAAGCAAGGCTTTGAGAGTCCTGGGCAATTCCTCAAGCACTATGCGCCGGACACCCCCGCGGTGATGCTTTGCCTCCACTCGGATGCGCAGTTGCTCGAGACGGAGCATTTGGTGGATGCCATCCAGACGGAATTGCAAGCTTCCGTGGGTGTGGATCTCCGAGCCGCCGTAGTATTAGACATCGGTGGGCGGCTAAGAGGCCTCGAGCAGCAGGCCTTCAAGTACGAGGACGTGGGCCCGTCCGGACTTCTCCAACAGGCCGCGCAGCGTCTCTTCGGCGGCCTTCGATGGGCAGAGCAGGTGAAGTCGCCGTGACATGTCAAGTCCTCGGGGCCCTTGGACTCAGTGAAATTCTATCCTCCCACCATGCGCAGACGGAAGGGGCGAAGCTCATCATCCTGCCCGACCTGGGAACGCTGCCTGCCCAAGTTGCTCCGCCCGACTCGAGCAAAGCTGACGCAGCGCTGAAAGATGCCTTGCAGGATCGACTCATCCGCGCCGTCTCTGGAAAGACGCTCTCCATCTGATCTAAGCGAAGCTTTGCGCGTTAAGGTGTCGCAAAGTATCTGCAATAAGACCAAAAGATCCCACACACACCAAAAAAAAACAGACAACGGATGCCACGCCGGAAGGTCTCAGGTCGGAAGGTCTCAAGTCGGAAGGTCTCACTCAGGTCGGAAGGTCTCACTCAGGTCGGAAGGTCCCAGGTCGGAAGGTCTCAGGTCTCACTCAGGTCGGAAGGTCCCAGGTCGGAAGGTCTCAGGTCTCAAGGTCGGAAGGTCCTAGGTCGGAAGGTCGGAAGGTCTCAAGGTCTCAAGGTCTCAAGGTCTCAAGGTCTCAGGTCGATTCTTAGGATCGCAGCAGACCTTGCAGTAAAGACCCTAGGCATCGTTGTCAGCTATCTCTTTGCGCCGCCGCTGTTGGCGCCGCCGCTCATCCTTCTTCCAGTCCCGAAGAGACTTCTCGAAGCGTTCCATCAACAGCGGAACATCTGCTTCCTTCATCCCGATCGCACATGCGACGGTGATGTAGGGGATTCGCGTCTCGTTCTCATGCGTTCCCCAACCTTCAAAAGTGTGCGACCCGATCGTCTTGGGCTCCTGCCCAGTGCAGACCCGGGCCCCGCTCACGCCGCGCGTGAAAAGCATGGAGCCGAGCTTGGTGAGGTTCGGCGTCCATTCCTCCTCCGGCGTCTCTCCGTTGTGCTGCTGCCCCAGGTACCCGAGCGCGAACGAGATGGTGTTCTCCTCCACGTCCAGAAGGCGAAAGCCGTGTCTATCGGCAATTTCCCCCAGCTCGCGCTTCACCCGCTGAGCCAGAGCTCGGCGCGTCGCGAGCACCTCCGTCCAGCCTGCCTGGCCCATCGACAGCAAGGTGACGAAGAGATCGAGCACCGGCGCGGCGCTGGCTCGGCCCGGGTAGCTCTTGGCCAAGGCGTCGACGTCTGCAGCCGATCCCGCCACGATGCAGCCGCCCACGGGCACCAAGAAGTTCTTGTCCGTGCTCTGCACGACGAAGTCCACCCTGCCGACGCGCTGCGCTCGCGACACGCTCTTGCAAATCTTCTCGCAACCGAGGCCGTAGGCGTTATTGACGACATGCGGTACATCCGCGGCTTTCGCCGCCCTCGCGATGGCCTCCACGTCATCCGGCGCTCGCGGCGCAAAGCAGCTCGTCGTCGACATGACGGCAAGGATCTCGGCGGCACCCACCCTTTCAATGGCCTCTCGCATGGCATCCACGTCGGTGAGCAAGGCGTCGCCGCTCCGGCGCCGCTCAATCACCAGCGGCTCGAAGCCCGCTGCCACGATGCTCTTGAAGCAGCTCTTCTGGTCGATCCGATGGAACAGCACCAGCCGCGCTCCCGGGCGTCGCGGCCGCAGGCACAGCAACGTCATCGCCAGCGACATGCCGGTGGCCACGGGCAACACCACGGCATGGCGCACCTCCTTGAGCCCCGCGAGCCTCAGCGCCTCCACGCTCAGCACGCTGCACAGGCGCACCAGCAGGGAGGAGCCGGCGGCCTTGGGCTGCGTGGCTGCAACGTCGCCGCTGCGGCCCATGCCATGTGCAAAGCCGTAGTGCCGACGGCGGACGATGGCGCTGTACACCCTGCCTTCCCGCTCGCCAGCCCCCACGGCCCCCAGGAAGTTGTTGCTGTCCAGGGCGGCCAAGTCGCTCAGCAGCTGCTCGATGCTGGCGTCGTCCCAGCCCTGCGGCGGCAGCTGCCGACTGGACAGCAGCACGGTCAGCAGGCGCTGGCGCCGCCGCAGAGCCTGCAACCCTTGCTCCAAGAAGCCGCGGTCCACCAGCTGGCTCGCCGTGTCCAGGTGCTGCTCGGTGAACATTCTTGACGGCGCTGTGGCGCGAGAGACGCTTGAAGATTTGCCGGGCGTTCCGCCGAGGCGATTTCAAAATATATTCAAAAATATAAACACATTTTTACAAAATTGTTTTATATCATAATTCAAAAGTTTATCTCGAAGATGATTGGGTAGGAGCTGGCAATTCAAATCGGCAGCCGAGAACAGCGGAAGTTCTTCGTCCCAGCGCCACCGGGCGCCACCGGGCGTCATGTTCAGTCTCCTGTATGGTATGGTGCAGCAGTGCCTAGTGCGACCGGAGGTCATCCTGCTCATGCTGGGTGTGGACAGCGCTGGCAAGACCACCACCCTCGAGGCCCTGAAGAGCCTTTTCAACCACACCGCCAGCATTCCGCCCAACCTCATCCCGCCCACCATCGGCTTGAACCTGGCCAAGTTGCGCCTGCCGCACTGCCAGGTCACCATCTGGGATGTGGGCGGCCAGCAGAAGATGCGCAGCATCTGGCAGAAGTACTATCAGCGGGCACACGGCCTGATTTTCGTCATCGACGCCGCAGACCGCTCTCGCTTCGAGGAGGTGGCCCGGATCCTGCGCAACGTGCTGGGCCACGAGGACCTGCGGCACCTGCCGGTGCTGCTGCTGGCCAACAAGCAGGACATGGAGGGCGCCGAGGCGGCGGACGACTTGAGACGGGAGTTCCTTGCAGCGGACGTGGAGGAGGCAGGCAGCGGCGAGTTCGAGGAGAGGCCGCTTAGAGGTCAGGATGTGTGCGCGCTGAACGGAGATGGGTTGGAGGAAGGCGTCCGCTGGCTCATAAACGAGGCCTTGACGACAGTTCGGTCAAAGCAAGCGTCGTGAGGATGTGGTGGAACGGAGATGAAAGCCTTCTTCTTACTCATCCCGTCTGCCGCGACGAAGCCCCAAGAAGCAGCCAGCTCGCTCCTCACGATCTTCGCATCGCAAGCAAGATGCCAAGGGGTTTTTTTTTCACAGCAGAGGATACGCTGTGGAACTGCGTGGTCCGCCCCATGCCTGCACACGGTACTTCCACCCTCCTGCTCCGCGGAACTAGCCATCCGCCGTGCGGAGGATCTTGGTCTTACTGCACGAGCCCTGAGTGGCGCAGAAGCGGCTCCGGGGACGGGTCGCGGCCACGGAAGAGCTTGAACACTTCGCTGGGATGCTTGCCTCCGCCCATGCCCAAGACAGTGTCGCGGAAGCGCCGGCCGATGGTGCGGACCTCCTCCTCGTTGTCCAGACCCGCTTCCTCGAAGGCGGAGAAGGCGTCGGCGCTGAGGATCTCCGCCCACTTGTAGCTGTAGTAGCCGGCTGCGTACCCTCCCGCGAAGATGTGGCCGAAGCTGCACAGGAAGCGATCCTCCGGAAGCGGCTTCATCACGGTGTAGCGCGACGCGATCTCCTTCTGCAGGTCGAACGGGGACGCCCCGCTTTCCGGGTCAAAGTCCGCGTGGAGCGCCATGTCCAGTTGGCCGAAGTACAGCTGCCGGAGCATTCCGCTGCCCGCCATGAAATGCCGGGAGTCGCAGATCTTCTGGAACAGCTCCTTCGGCAGCGGCTCGCCCGTCTCGTAGTGCACCGCGATGCCCAGCGCGGTCTTCTCGTCGTAGCACCAGTTCTCCATAAACTGAGAAGGCAGCTCGACCGCGTCCCACTCGACGTTGTTGATTCCCGCGGCGCCTCCGTCGTCCACCTGGGTCAGCATGTGCTGCAGCCCGTGGCCGAACTCGTGGAAGAGCGTCTCCACCTCCCGGAAGGTCATGAGGCTGGGCTTGTCGCCGACCGGAGGCGAGCCGTTGCACGTGAGGTACGCAACCGGCTTGCGCGACAGCACCTTCGACTTGCCCACGCAGACGTCCATCCACGCGCCGCCGCGCTTCTCCGCCGGCCGCGAGAAAGGATCCAAGAAGAACGACGCGATCTGCTCGCCCGTTTGGCCGTCCTTGACCACGTAGTAGGTCACGTCCGGGTGCCACACCTCGACATCCTCCTTCGTCTCTTCAATGGTCACGTCGAAGAGGCGCTGCGCGAGGCTGAAGAGGCCGTCCAGGACGTTGGCCAGCGAGAAGTACGGACGCAGCTCTTCCTCCGTGTAGCTGTACAGCTTCTCGCGGAGGCGCTCGGCGTAGAAGGGCACATCCCAGAGCTGCAGTTCGCCCTCAAAGCCGTACTCCTCCTGCGCGAACTTCTGCAGGTCCTCCAGCTCCTTCACGGCGGCGGGGTAGGCCTTCTCGCGGAGCATCTCGCTGAGCTCCGTCACCGACTCGATGGAGGGGGCCATCTTGCGATCCAGGCTCACCGCCGCGTAGTTGGGCTTGTCGAGCATTTCCGCCATCTTCTTGCGGATCTGCAGGATGCGGAGGATGTAGTCCTCGTTGTTCACGTCCCCGCTTGCCGCGCGCGTCACGTACGCGCGGTAGAGCTTCTCGCGGAGCTCGCGGTTCTTGAGGTGCTGCATCGCCGGCAGGTAGCTGGGGATGTCCAGCGTGATGGTGTAGGGCCCCGCCTCCGGGCTCGCGTCCTCGGCCGCGTTCTGGCTGGCAGCCAGCGCTAGGGCGGACGGGGGGAGGCCCTCCAGCTCGGCTTTGTCCGTGATGTCCAGGCGGAACGCCTTGGTGCTGTCGAGGACGTTGTTGCTGAACTTGGTGCTGAGCTCCGCCGCCTCCAGCTGCAGCTTGTTGAACTCCTCGCGGGTCTCTCCCTCCAGGCCGATGCCGCTCTGCTCCATGCTGCGCAGGTTGGAGATCACGATGCGCTGCTGGGCCTCCGGCAGCGCCGAGAAGTCCTCGGCCTCCGAGATGGCCTTGAGCACGTCGTACAGCGGCTTGGACTGGCCCATGGCCTGCATCTGCTGCACCACCATCGGCTGCATGCTCTCGTGCTCCGAGCGCAGCTCCGGGCTGTTCTTCACGCCCATGAGGTGGCCCACCACGCCCCAGGCGTAGGTCAGCGGCGCCTGGATCTTCTCCATCTCCTCCACGGACGCCTGGTACAGCTCCGGCGCGGACGCCTTCTGCTCGGCCTTCATCTGCTCCTCGAGGCCCTGGAACTTGTCCTGCATGTCCTTGAGACACACCTCCACCGCCGGCCGCACCTGCGGCGCCGAGATGCTCTTGAACTGCGGCAGGCCGCTCTGCTCCAGCAGAGCGTTGCTGTCCGCCACCGCGCTCGTGAGCGTGGTCATGCCCAGGGCCAGGCGCCGGCACGACGCGCGCCACAGACGAGTTCCCATTCCCGAGCGCTGCATGGACGTCTGCAGTACAAAGGCAGACGACGCCACCACGAAGACCAGCAGGAGGATCGGGCGCAAATCCCGGATGAGCGTCATAAAGGCCTTCTGCTCCGCACGATGCGCCGCGGCTCGAAAAGCCTTCTTGGGGTCCGGGGGTTCTGCGAGGCTTCTACACCGAGCGCGAGAGCCGACGCGAAGCGCAAGCTCGTCGAAGTGAACGCAGACGCGCGCGAAAAGCCACCGACGACGCGAAGACTTCAGAAGAGGATTTGCTTGCTGCGCTGGAGACTTCCCTGGTACCACTTCCTGTGCGGGTTTTCCTACTCCAGTACGTCGCATATTGGTACTAATCGAGTAGTCCTTTGGTACCACGGACCATACTCGGGTGAGTAGGAACGAGGTACTCCCGACACCTCCAAAAATGCAAAACAAGAGCCCAAAAAGCAACACGTTGACGTTACGCAACGCCAATCTTCGCTATACGATACCTCCGTTCTCCCCAAACGAATTTCCCAAGGCGCGCGCGCGCGCTGTCCGCCGCCGGCCTCTCGTCCTCTCCCCACTCGCCCGGGATCTTCAGTGGTCACGGCGTCGCAGGTGCTCACGCTCGCGCCGGCGCGCGTCGCCCGCCACGCGGAGCGCGGTCTCGACAACGGCGCTGTTCGCCATGGAGGGCCTGAAGAGCAGGCCGCGCCTGCGCCTGTCCATCTCGGAAGAGGACGAGGAGAGAGAGCTGCTCGGCACTGGGGAGGCAGCGCTGCCGCGGAGGCGCTCGTGGACCTCGAGCGCGGGACGCGCGTGCGGGCGCGCGTGGCAGAAGCTTCGTGCCGCGCTTTTCAAGTGCGTGAGCACGCTGCTGCTGCCGCTGGTGCTGGTTCGTCGCGCGCTCGCTCGCGTCGTGGGACTGGCGATCATGCCAGGGCAGAGGTAAGCCCAAAGATTCGGAGAAGAAATCGGAAAGAGCGCGGGAAAGCGGCGAATTCTAAGGCCAGTGCGATGGGCAGGTGGGTCCTTGAAGGCGCCAGAAGGTGGATGGCGTCCGGGAAGAGCCTTCCGGAGGGTATCAAGGCGTACTTAGAGTCCATGGAGCCCAAGATGCTCAAAAATGCGCGAGAGGCGCTGGAGTCGGAGCCTCTCCGCGGCCGGCAGGTGCTGCTGCCTCGGCACCCGGGCGGGGGATTCCTGGAGGCCTTCCTCTTCGAGCGCGGCCGAGAGCGCAAGGACCTGTCGGAGATGAAGCCGGGGCCGACGGCGATCATCCTGAGTGGCTCTGGGCAAGTTTTGGAGTACGAGTCGTGGAACGTGGGCCTCCTGCTGCAGCATGGCTGCCGCCGAGTCATCACGTTCAACTACAACGGCATCTCCGGCAGCGGCGCCGGCAAAATCACCTACAGCGATGACAGCATCGTGCATCAGAAGGCGGCGACCTGGAGGCCCAGCTCGGAGAGCGATGCCTGGGGCATTGGGACCGTCCCCAGCAACGAAGCCAAAGACCAGCCAACCAGCCCCGCCACGATGCTCGGCGACGTGCTCTGCGCGATGCGCTTTGCCGTGGCGCTGGACGAGGGTGTGGCTCTCGATCGCTGTGCCATCACATGCAAGCCGGAGAGACCGACGCCGGAGCACAGCAGCTATCAGAAGATCATGGAGCTCGGCCGGCGCGGCCAGGAGCGGCTTCGGCAGGACAGCAGTATCCTCTTGTTCGGTCACTCGATTGGGGGCGCCGCGGCACTCGATGCCGCGGTCCACTTCCAGGAGATGCAGAAGCATCACCCCGAGCTAGAGCGCGTGCGGGTGAACGTGGTGGCCGACCGCACCTTCAACCGCTTGAGCTGCCTTGCTGGCTACTTCCTGGCCGACCTCGGCAGCTACCTGCTCTTCATGGTGATCCAAGCGATGGCAATGTTTGCTCGGATGCCATGGGTCTTGGAGACCCAGATCTTCTGCAAGACCATCGCGTATCTGCGCCGCTTCCTCGCGATCACGACGGGGTGGTCCCTTTTCGTTCTCTTCGTGGTGGCCGGGTGGGAGATGACGCCCCAGACGAATCTCTCGCGATTGAAAAAGGCGCCGAAGGACGACGCCGCGGCGGAAGGTGCTGGACAGAGTCAGGTCAAGGTGCTCGTCGTGTCGCACCCTTTGGATAGAATGATGTTGCCCGGAGCAAAGCTGTGCACGGAGGAGGCGAGGGCGGATTTGCAGATGGAGTCGATTCGAGGCATCCGCGAAGACGCGCACAATCGGCCGCTCCACACCCCGCAAGAGCGACAGCAGCTCAAAAGGTTCATTCAGGATGCTTGCGTTTGACAGTCGAGTCCTGAAATGTCCAGCGAAAGTGGACCAGGAGCGTAGGAGCCTCGCAGCACGCGGATGAAGCCTTGTTTTCTTGCCCTCGCTACTGCCCATCATTTCCCGCGTTGGAAACAAGCATGTGTACGTCCAAGTCGCTCAGCTCCTTCCATTCGGTCTCGTGCTGCTCGTCTGGGGCGTCGCCGGTGCTAAAGTCGCGCACGGAGCTCTCGGCCCGCTCCGTCGGACTGTAGTCCCCACACACCATCTGGATCAGCTGCTGATCAGAAAAGGCGCCGGCGCTCAGGCCCTCAGCGCGCGCTCGTTTCCGGGTCGCCGCAAGCGCGCTGGGATCCCAGGAATGGCGCTGCTCGCGTTGATCTGCTGCTCTCTTGGACAGCCCCCTCGTCGTCTGCTCGTGTCTCGGCAGAGGCGGCTGCTTCCTGGGAGGCTCCGGCCTTCTCAGGCGAGGTTCGCTCTTCCGGCTAGGCCGGACGTGCGGCTTGGGCTTCGTCCGCACTCGTGTCTGTGAGCTGCGGCCAGAGTTGTTCGACAGCGCTCTGAGCATCCTCGGAAGTTCGGGTCGCTTCATGAAACGTTGCGGCTTCACTTTCGGGAGTTGCAGACGCGTGCGTTGTGCCTGAGATGCTCGCAATGCCTGCTTCGGGGGCTGACGATGGTGTTCGAGCTTGCTGCCGATCGCCGCGCGAATCATTCTATTCGCCTCGCGGCTGAGGTACGGAATGGCCATGGAATCGTGGCTGCCCATGGAATCGTGGCCGGCCAAGGAATCGTTGCTGCCCATGGAAGCGTTGCTGCCCATGGAATCGTTGCTGCCCATGGAATCGTTGCTGCCCATGGAATCGCGGCTGTCCAGGGCATCAGCAGGTGGACGCGCGTCGTCGGCGCTTGGGGTCTCCAATCCTCCGTCCGTGAGGAGCTCGAGCGAATCGTCGGTGCCTGCCGTGACGCTGTATCGCCCCCCTCCTACTTTGGCGTATCGACCCTCGCCTAGCTTGGAGGGCGGTCGATTCTTGCTGCCGAAAAGGAACTTCAGGGTCTCATACGGATCGGGCAGCAGAGTTTCGCCTTCTCTCTCTTGCTTTCCGGAGTCTCGGCCGCTCTCATCAACGCCATCTCTCTGACCCACCTGCGGCCACGAGGAGGGCGGGGTTCGGTCGGTGGCTGGAGTCGCGAGCGTGCCCAGCTCTGACAAGCAGGTCTGAGGCACTGCCGAGCCCTCGGCGAGCGTCGAGTACGCACTGGCCCATGACGTCTCCGTTCTCGCATCCGACTCCAGGTTGCTTGTGGCGTGCGAGCCAAAGCCTTGCCGAGGCCCATCTGCTTCGCCACGGAGGTCGGCGCTCTGGTGCAAGATTGCAGCCGTCGCCGGAAGGTCTCTCTTTCGATGACTCTTTTTCTTCTTCCTCTTGCGCAGCGCCACGCGAGCAGCGCTGTTGGAACCCCTCTTGATGCTGGAAGCGGCTGTGGCGCCCGTTCCAGCTGCAAAGCAGCTTCCTCCCACAGCTCCCTTGACGCTCTCCGCATCCCCCTTCTTCTCAACGCCTTTGGAGTGTTTGGCCTTCCACTCCCTCAAGAACTGCTGGCATCGCTGCCTACCGCGAGTCAACGCCTCCTCGCGCTTCATTCGCCTTTGCTCCTCCAGCCGACGTTCGCACTCGTTCTGCTTCGCCTCCCGCGCGCGGCGCCTCTGCATCGCGGCCGAGATGAGCTCGCGGATCTGCTCCGAGTGGCGGCGCTGCAGGAGCGCAAGCATCGCACGTCGCTGAGCGTCGGACTTTGCCTTCAGCAGCTCAGCTTGCCAGCGCTGCTCCTCTTCCATTGCGGCCCTCTTGGCTCGGGCCTTCGCCGCCCTCTCTGCTGAGACTTTCTGTGCAGCTGTGTGATCTTGCAGCCACTGTCGCTTGCGCCGCTCCCTCTCCATGGCCTCTTCGTCCGTCCTCTGGCGGCGATTGAGCTCCACCAGCGCCTGGATGCGCTGCTTGTGCGCCAGTCGCTGGCGTCGCAGCGCGCACTCGCGCTGCCATTGCTCCACCCTCTCTTCATGCCTGGCCTTGCAAGTCTGCATCCTCTCGTGCAGCTCCAGCACCACGCGCATCAGCTCGCTCAGCAGCAGATCGTCGTCGTCGTCCTCAGGCCTCTGGAGGCCCAGCACGCCACGTCCCAGGCTGCGGCAGTCCCGCAGGAGCTCCAGCTCGCCAGCGCTAAAGCCCAGGTCTTCGTGCATGAGAACGTCCAGGGCGCTGGCGATGAGGACGTGGCGTTTCTGCGCTTTGGACGCCGCGTACGGCTGCGTCGGTTGATCCCGACGGCAGCGTTGATACTGCTGCTCTCGGGAACTGAAGGCCTCCCAGTGCCGCGCGCGGTACGCCCGCATGAGCTGCGCCACGCGGCGGCGTTGAGCGCTCGAGAGGCTCAGGCTCTCCATGAGCGGCTTGGCGCTGCGAGGGGCTCTCTGTCTCAGCTGGGCTTGGGAGGCCGCCCCGAGCTCCTGGAAAACGACGTTGACCCGCTGCTGCCGCAGCTGCTGCAGTTGCCGCCAGGCCCGATGGCGTCGGAAGCTGCTCTGCAGCCGCACCAAGGCTCGGAGTCCTCGCCTGTGCAGAATTTGTAAGTGTCTCAAGTGCCTCCTTGCGAGAAAGGCGCGGAAGCAGCTCTGGATGCGACGGCTTTGCGACGTCCGGAGCGACGTCCTGAAGACTGCATCCGCGACGCTGCTCTTCACGGCTGCACTTGCGAGGCTTTGGCAAAGTCGCGCGTCTCGTCTCCAGCGGAACCACCTCAGTTTGTTCTGGTACGAGTACACCAGGCCCTTCAGCATCCGCAAGCTGCCGAAGAAGCGCCGAAGGCTCCGGCGTCTCCTGCTGTTCCTCCACGCGCTCTGAATGATCCTTGCACGCGTCTCTCGCCGCTTCGGCACCCAGGCGCGCATGCATGCTTGGATGGTGCTGGCCGCCACCGTCTCCAACCAGCGTGCTTCCCTTTGGCACTGACGCCGCCACCGGCGCTCTTCCAGAAGCTCCAGCTGCTGCTTCCGTCGGGTCAGTCCGGCCACCTGCGCCCGCTCCTTCTCCCACCTGGCCTCCAAGATGGCCTTGCGGCTCGCCTCCTGCTGCCGTCGAGCCACGGCGGCCCTCTCGACCAGCTCCTGCTTCTCCATGGTGTTCATGGAGAAGAACCTGCCAGCAAGCTGCGCGGTGAACCGGGAGGACCGGTGGTGCAGAGCCCGGGAGCGATGATCTGCACTGCCCGGAGCGTCGCCCTCAGGCTCCATGGGGCTAGCTAGGCCGGCTGCAACCTCGCCTCCGATCATCCCCGGCGTTCTTACACCCTGCAAAGCGCTAGCCAAGCCACTTGGAGATGCGTCCCATCAACCTCAGAGTCGGCCTCCGGCTGAGCGCGCCCCAGACCAGCACGTGAGTAGCACTCCGATCCACCCCCGAAGCCGAGCGGTCCGTCGCGCCATCGACATGTGTGCCAAGTGACGCCCGAGCGCGGGGTTTGGTTTGAATGTTCTTCAGGTGCAAGTCCGGAGAAGTCCGGAAAAGTCCGAAAAGGTCCGAAAAGTCCGGGAAAGTGCGAAAAAGTCCGGGAAAGTGCGAAAAAGTCCGGACCCAGCGGCAGAAAAAGTCCGGGCGGACTCCCTGAGTTCTGGTATTCGCCCCGAGAGCCGAAAACGCCGAAAACGGATTGGCCCGCACAAGTTCAAACAGTATCGTCGCTCTGGAACCGTTTTATGGCCGGTGTAGCGAATCAGTACGGCCACATCCAATCACCGCCTCCCGAACTGTCTCGTGCTCGCCAATGGCACTTCAGAACACGGCATCTCGCACCTCCATTGGTCCTTCCGGCATCCGTTTCGGCCCTTCATTGGCACCCGCCGAGGCCTCAGCTGCTCCCGCATAGCACGGCCAGCCTGGCGCAACAATCCATCTGTCCCATCCTCAACCTTCTCTCCCACAGAGCTGCGCTGAACTGGTTTTCAAGTGCCTTTGCGCCGCATTTTCTGCTGAGCCCCGGCTTGTGGAGGCCGGATCTTCCGGCCCGTGCTCCGGAAGTGCTCGGCCAGGTGCTCAGTACGCGCGCAGGGGCGGCGCGCGCGCGCGCGGCGGCCCACATGGAACTCCACTTCGAAGCCGACGGTGGGGGCCAGAAAGAGCACGCGCAAGAGGTGGTGCTGGCGCCGAGGTGGGTCCACGCTTTTTCGCGGATTTTTCGTCGGAGTCGGTCACCGGGGGAAGCGAAGTGCGTGGGGTGCGGATTGCTGCGCCAGTGCGGAAGATGTGAGCGCGTGAGCGGTGCCTCGTCCGGCGTTCAACGACTACGTTCCGTTTTTTGAAAATGAGCCCGCGCGTGCCAGCTCGATCTCGGGTGAATCGTGGAAGAGCGTGGATGATGTGTACAATCTCGTGCGGCGGAAACAGGCAGAGCGTCGAGGAAAAATGGGCCAATTTCTGCGGGAAAACTAACCTTTCTTGCCCCTCCGTGCCGGCGGACGACGCAGCTTTCTGTCCAAGGGCGCGTCAGTGGCGGGAATTCCACTCGGACACGATGGGAGTCTTCGGAGTGGCCTGGACCTCGTGAACGCCAAGGAGATTCTGCCGCCGCAGGTGCTGTCTCTGGCGCACTCCATCTCGCAGCGTCTGGACGATTTCTTGTCGGTGGACGACGTGCGACCGACGTTCTTCTGCGAGATCTGCCTGGAGAATGTCGACGGAGAGATGCGGGCGTCCCTCAGCGGGTGCCGCAACGAGCGCCACAACTTCTGCCGCTTCTGCCTCAGCCAGTGGCTGGAGTCCCGCCTCAAGGAGGGCCATACGCACATCCCGTGCCCCATGCGAGGCATGGAGGACAGCTGCATCGCCTGTGACGTGCCCACGATGGAGGACGAAGCACGCAGCGGGTGCAACGGGATGGCCTCGGAAGACGACGTCGTGCGGCTTTGCTCTCCAGAGGCCGTCCAGCGCTTCAACCGCTTCGCCCTGCTCAAGGGGCCCCACGCCGATCAGTACCGGGAGTGCCCGCGCTGCACGAACCTGAACCGCGGCGGCATCCTCCGCAACACGGTGTCCTTTGTGACGGAGGGGTTCCGGCCCATCGTCAAATGCAGATACTGCCACCACCGGTTCTGCTTCTACCATGGAGACTGCCATTCGCCGGACTCCAGCTGCCTTGCGTACGCGGTGCGCCTGCGCCGCGCAGAGAGAAATTCGAACGGGACGAGCTTCCAGCATAGAGATTCCAAGCTGTGTCCCCGTTGCCGCGCACCGACGTACAAGATCGGAGGGTGCAACCACATGACTTGTGTGGAATGCGTCCGGAGATTCGGGATAGCAACCCATTGGTGCTGGATATGCGAGAAGAACTTCGGCCTGGGCGCGGACGGGGCCCGCGCCGCGGCCGAGCACTACAGTTCCGAGAATGGCAGGCAAGACGGGTGCCCCGGGGGCCATTTTGCGGACGCAGAGTCCTACCTGACCCAGTCTCGGTTCCGCATTGCGACGCGCCTCACGGGGTTCATCGTGACCGCCGCCGCTCTCGCGCTCTGGATCTGGTGGACCTGGCGCGCGCGGTGGCTGCTGCTGGGGATCACCGTCCTCGCGCTTCTGGAGTGCTGGAGATGGGGCCCGGCGCACCACAATAGAGACGAGGACAGTGACGACGAGGAGAGTCGGGACCGCGTCGACTCGGCCGATTCCACAGGCTCCTACTTCGAGAGCCTCGGCCTCACCAAGCACGCCGATGCCGAGCTGGTGGCGCGGCGCTCCCGGTGGCTCATCACGACGCTGCTTGTCGCAACGCTTTTTTGGATTGGAGTGCCCATTGCGGTGCTCTTCGTGTGTTACGCGGTGTTCGCCGCGGTGTGGGCGTTGGCGATGACGTGTGCTCTCGTGCTCAGCATTCCGGGCATCGCCGTCGCGTACCTGTATCTCCGCTACTGCAGCTTCGCGGATGCGAGCATCACAAGGCTGGACCGATCCGTGGATTTCCTTTTGTCCGTGGAGCAGTTTTTCAGGTTCATGGTCTTCTTCCCCCTCCTGTCCAACAAGTTTGGAAGTATGTTGACGACGATCGCTCGGGCGGCGGCGCAGTCGGCGGCCGCACGCATCTTTCTACCCTCGCTGGTGGGCGTGCGCCTCGGCAACAAAAATCGCACCGACCGGATCGCTTAGACGGTCCGGCAGCCCTTCACTGCGTGTGATTCTTGCGTGCACAGCGCCATGGTTTGTTGAATAAAGTGGCAACTGAAAGGTTCCAAGAGAACCGAGTTGCTCCCTTGTTTCTCCGCACACCCGGTGTGGAGAATGTTGGTAGCTCTGTGCGAAGAAGACGTCGGCGGAATGTGCAACACGGGGCACAGCAGTTTTTGGGGGGGCTTTCGTTTCACTCATGATAGATAAGAAAGACACTCATTCGTCCTTTTGCCGTCAACACATGTCAGAACCAAAGAGACCGACTAGAAGAAGAGGATTATGCACACGCTTGATCATGGTATCTATTGTCTCCATCCTACTGGTCCTCGGCCTGCTATGTTCTTGCCGCTCGCAGGGGAGGAGCTGCCGAGAGGCCGTTGATGTTGGAGAGCTTGCTCGCGATGAAGGTTGCCGCTACGTGAAGGAATATTCGCTGCCCGGACTTGTCCAGCGCTCTCTTGTCCCAGAGCCCGTGGATCGTGTTCGGCACGACCATGATCTCGACGTTCACGCCCGCCTTCTTGAGCTTGGATGCGTAAAGCTCCCCATCATCCTTCAGCACATCGTGATCCGCGAGCATGATGACCACCGGCGGCAACCCGCTCAGCGACTGCGTGCTGATTCCCTTGTCTGCCAACGCTGCGTAGCGGATCCTCTCCTCGATTTCCGGCCCCTCCGCGTCCACCGGGACGCCGGTATACTGGTACCAGAACCACTCCATTTTCTCCTTGGTGAGCCCGTAGCCTTCCTGAAACATGTTGTAGCTGCTATTCGGATCCTTGCTCCGCACGGTCGTCCGCGAGAGGCACGGGTAGATGAGAATCTGGCCGGCGATGCGCTGCAGGAGGCCCGAGTTGCCCGACTTCTGAATGTGGAGGCACGTCGCCGCGGCCAGGTTGCCTCCCGCGCTGTCGCCGCAGATGAAGACCCTCGCCGCGTTGATCCGGCAGTTCAGATGACCCTCGAGGATCTTGACCCCTTTCTCACTGGTGACAAACTTCAGCGCATCCACACAGTCCTCCAGCGGGACCGGGTACCGATGCCCCGGCGCCTTGCGGTAATCCACGTTCACCACCACCGCCCCCGTGCGATGCGCCAGTTGGCGCGCCACCACGTCGTGCGTGCCCCCGCCCAGGAAGACCCAGCCCCCGCCGTGGATGTTCAGCACGATGGTCTGCGCCCAGGTTCCCCTCGAGGTGCCAGCCGCGTCGCTGACAAAGGCCCGGGCGTTCACGCGGAAGCCGCCGCGCACAGGAATGTCCAGGTTGAACACGCGCGTCTCGGCAATGAAATCCGGCTGCCAACCGAACAGGCGGCCGTACACCAGCTCCACGCCCGTGAACGAGTACTGCAGAGAGAAGTCTTGCACGGCGTCCTCCTGAACCTTGTTAAGCCACTCCTTCGTGGGCTCCTTGGGCAGGCTCTCGTCCTTGGGTCGCGTCCACAGAAACCACCGAACTGCCGCGTAGACAGCAGAGATTTTCCGTGAGTTTTCTCATTTCACCAGAAGAACGCGGGAAACATCTCTTTGGCTTTCGGTGGCGCGACAACGCTGCGGACATCGCGGCTTCCACGCACCTCGAAATGGGAGGCCCACCAAGCGCCTCCGCCGCCGCAGAACCAGCAGAATTCCCGTCACGGTGATTGCTGTGCCTGCGTACAGCGCGATCTTGGAGTTTTGGGACGGAGCACCCATATTGCAAAGACGCGCGAAGGCGAAATCTGCGGCCCAGACGCTCGGCGGTTCGAGAACCAGCGGACTAGCGAGCCGTTGTCGCGCGCGATTCTTCGGAGAGTTACAACTTCTCGCGCCCGCACGAGAGTTGTGCGGCGTGGAAGGAGGACGAAGCCGAGAAACCGAGATTTGGTGGGCGCTACCGAGAGTGTGGCGCAGTTTGGCGTCGCTGGAGACAGCCATCTTGAACACATCGCCTTGCCGATGTGCGATCGTGGTTTCACCCTTGCGCTGCGATTGGTCGGGAAGGAAAATTAAAAATAATTTGGAGCGGCGTTCCGCTGAAGGATTGGAAGCCACGAAATTCTGTGTCATCGCCATTGGCCGTTGAATTCAAAGCTGACGTGTCCATTGGCAGAATCCGCCAGGCCATAACAATTCACCCGTAGCACAGCGACAGTTGCAGTTCAGGAAGCTCGGGTTCTGCGTTTGCCTGTGGAAAGCGCCTTGGGCACCAGCAACGGCAAAAGCGGCCTCTGGCAGAGCTGCTTTCGAGTCTCCGGCGGTCAGGTCGAGTGCAATGCTGGACGCCATTGAAGGGATCAGAATTGCTGGTGTGGTGGATGGCTAAGATAAAGATCGATCCCTTGGTGCCGTACACAGTAGTACCACCTGTAGCTTTCGGCAGCATTTGTTGTGCTCCTCCACTGTAAAGCGTTGATACACGGCAGCAAGGTAGCAAGGTAGCAAGGTAGTAAGGGGAAAGTTCTCTATCTAGGTGCGCAGGCCTTTGTACATGAGCAATCCGATGACCAGCACGACTGCGTTCGCCAGAAGCAGCGGCACGAACAGTCCGTCCACGATTGCCGGTGACCCTTCCATGCCAAACTCTGTAGGATGGCTTGGCGCCCACAACCTGTGGTGCAAATGGCGACATCAGCATCCGAACCTCCCGAAACACCCGTCATGAAGAGAGACGTCGACCGGCGTAGGCCATCCCTACGTACCCGATTCCCGTGATCAGCAGATCCCCCAACACCCTTCCAATAGTCCCCACTTGCGTAGCTAGTAGCCCCGAATTGAATGTCCCCATCGCAAGTGAGGCAGGGATGACCTTCGACATCAACGACGTATCGACACCTTCCATCACCGCCACTGTGGGAAACGAGCAAAATGGAAGCGACCGTTAGACGTCCCAGCTCTGCAGCAGCAGAATCGCTTGTTGGCTCAGAGGCACTTTCCGGTTCAGGAACACAGTCCTGGAGTAGAAGGACCTAGGCAGCGGCAACATGGACGGACGTACCTGAGATGAATGTAATTGCTGCCCCCGTGCCAAACTGGAAGCTGCTGTAGTACGGTCGCGTCGGCGGGAACGAGTTGTAGGACAGGATGCAGAGGAGCCCGCCCGTCGCCGCACATAAGGACACCATAAGCATCTGACGCGAGTTGTACAAAACGTGGGGAGAGGGATGAGAACGCGATGCCATGCTGATGCCCGCGGGGATTGATGGGCTGCTTACCGTCCGATCTTCGCAGATGGCACTCAGTCGGCCCACGACAAAGTTCACCGGCAGGACCGTCGCCCCAAGAACCCCAATGAAAATCCCCACTTGGTGGATCTTCCAGTCGAAATACGCGTCTGTGACGTAGCTGGTCGAGCTGAGCAGCACTTCGTCAACCAGCTCCACCAAGGCGTAGACCAGCAGCGCGTACAGCAGAGCCGGCCGCTGGAGAAGCGCGCGAACGATGCTCGGCTTCTCATCCGTCCATGTCTGCATCGGAGGCCACGGGACTCGTTAGCGGGGCCGCAAAGCACTCCCAACTACTCTACTGCTTGAAGGACGGCGGGTTGCGTACCTCATCCGACTGCTGCCTTTCTACGGAGGGAAGGCGCTCCAGGATGGGGACGTGTCCGTTTTCTTGCTTGATCATGGCTCCGTACGACGGCGACGGCGTCGACAGGAGCCTCAAGTCTTCCTCCCCTTGAAGGGCCGGGTCTTCTTCGACTCCTTCTCCATTTCTCTCTATCTCTCGGCTATCAAGCAGACCGCACACTCCATACCCCGCTCGATGCGTCGGGTCGACGAAGAACGCCCACATGACCACAAGATACACCGCCCAGATCACGGCCATGAACCAGCCCGGTGCCGTGAGCTTGTTGACCGGCAACCCGTAGATCGCCGTGTTTAGCGGCTTGAGAATGGCGGCAAAGATAGGCCCAGTCGCCATGCCCATCGCTCCCGCCGCCACGAACGCCGCGCTTGCCTGCGTACGATCTTGCTTGGACACCGTATCGGCGATGTGTCGCCGATTCACCGCCTCGCATCCCCCGGCGCCGAGAAGAAACCTGCCAAGACATAAGAGTGCCACCGACTCAAACGGCAGAGCAAGGGCCGTGGCCAGATTCGCCAGCACGAGCAAGCAGCTGCTGAAGGCAATGGGCAGGCGGAAGCTGCGATTCGACCAGATGCTGTAGCCCACGTTGGAGATGATCTGCGCGGCCGCTGCCCAGCCCAGGATGAGCCCCGAGAACGCAGGCTCCACATACAAAGCCTTGGTGTACTTGCTGATGGTCGGCACGCAGATGTACAAGTTGGTGTTGAACAGGAAGAAGCTGATGAGGTTCAGCCACACGGCCGTCGAGAGCTTCACCCGAGGGGGCCCCTTGGCCCGCTCCTCGTCCGCCTCGCCATCCTGTCTCCTCTGCTCAAAGCCCGCCCAGGGGTCCGGGTCGAACAGCAGTGCCCGAGACGACAAGAACAGCGAGAAGCGCACTGAGGGCGTCAAGTTCTCGTGGTAATACCGCAGCTTCGCCAGCACTTCCTTGTGCTCCTGGCGCTCTCCAGCGAGGCTTTCCAAGCTATCCAGCAGCGCGCCCAAGCCGTTGTGACCCGCCAAGTTGAGCAAGTGCGAGCCGGCGGTGGCCACGAGGTCCGCAGGCGCCAGCGCGCCTTTGTCGTGCTTCTTCACGATCTTGCGCACTGCCAGGGCGTTCAGCTGCAGAAACTCGATGAGACACAGCAGTTCCTCGCACAAATCCGCTGTGCCTTCGCTGCCGCCACTGCGCGCCTGCAGCACGCGTCTCGCGAGCTCTCCCTGCCTCTCCAAGAAGAACAGGCTCACTTTCTCCACGGAATTCCGCAGAGACTCCGCGAAAACCGTGGTTGAAGCGCCGTCCGCCAGAACGGCCTTGAGGTAGTTGTAGTCCAGGTAGTACGGCGCCCATGGAGCATGTCTATTCTTTTCCAGGACCTTTCCGAATTTCACCATCGGTGCTTGGCGCTCTCAGCGCCGGCGAAGCGGCGCTTCTCTCTTAAGCGCTCGACTTGCGACCTTGCGCTTCAACGTGTATCCCATAGCTGGATAAAGTATGAAACGATGATTTGGTACTTTACGAAAGGTACCTGACGCGTGATTATCTAGCGATAGATCTTGGGGAAAGGCGGAGCACTGGCGTCTTGCTGCGATGAACCAAGACAGTGCCTCCTCTCAGGCATCTCGCGTGGCAATACGCCTCGCGTGGCTGGATGGCTGGTTTGACAGCAGCAAACACCAAAAAATCGCTGTGATTGCAAGAAAAACACAAGAGAAGAAGCGTCTCCCTTTCATCTTTCGTCGAGTCCAACGGTCGAGCGCCTGTCACCTGTCAACCGTCATCCTGCTGCGGATGGTGGAATCAGCCAAGCAGTCGGACTTGAAGCCACAGGGCAGCACTGTACTGGTTTTTTCTTGGCAGCGCAGCTTCTTCTAAGAAGTCGCGGACATGATAAACCGTCTCCACCGCTGGAGAAGTCCTCCGGCCAAAAACACGTGGGCGACTCAACGGTCCACCTGGCTACGTCATTGTCGTGGTGCGGAGTATGGCCAGCTGAGGTATAGATGTCGTATGACGTGTCCCTTGGCCCAAGCTGATCCACTGGCGGATGCCGTGACCACAAACCGTATGAATCCTGGCCGGGTGGAGCTGAACATGGAAGCTCCCGACTGCTCCCGTCATCGTCGCGCACAGCAAGGCAACAACCAGTTCCGTGTCGGAGCCGGACATCCGCGCATGATTGGGCGCCGGGATCTTGCAATGGGGACCCTACACCGTCCATAGCGCCAGCAACGAGCACCGGTCATATGCCTAAGCCAATACCTTGCGCGCAGGGATGCCAAACCCGCCAAAGCGGCCAAGTTTGAACCCTTCCCCCTCAAGGGGGAGCGCTCCTAGACCCTTTGGCAGCGGCGGACCCGATGCGTCTCTTGAACTTGATCTGGTCGAGCCTCGTCCTGAGCTCCCCCTGGCTCGAGCTCCGGGGCGAAGCCTTCGACAGCAATGCGTACCGCGCGGTGCTCAGCACCGAAGCGCAGCAGTTCCTCCCCAGCTTCGCGCGCGGCGAGTTCCTGGAGCACTGGCCGCCCGTGATCATCGCGCAGCTTGGCTCCGTGTGGGACTGCGCGGTGAGCTGGGATGACGCGCGCCACTCCGGGCGCCAGATGCTCGACAGCAGCCAGGACGTGGGCTTCGTCCACTTCTTCCAAGAAACCTATCCACTGGCGACCTTGATCGACGCGTCCGAGGTTCATCAGATCTCCTCGCCCGACTCATGGATCTTCTGGCCCTTCTGTGGCCACGCGCAGGCTCTCGTGGCCTCCGCGGCCAATCTGACGAAGAGAGCGCGCGGAGACATCGGCGTCAAGGTCGCCATCAAGGCCATGGAAGACCGCAACTCCAGGAAGGCGCTGCTGCGCGCGCTGCAGTACAGCCATGAGATGCGCAACTTCTGGGTGGCCGTGCGGCCTCAGATCTTCCCCTACTCGGGCCGCAAGAATCCCTTCACGTGGATCCGGCGCCTCACCGTGAACATCTATGGCGCCACCGACGTCTCCTCCGCGGTGGTGATTCCCCCCAGCCTGAGCTCCGAGTCCTGCCCAAAGGTCCTGGAAGAGGAGGACCGACCCATTCTGCTGGCCTTCGCTGGCTATGCTCAGGTGCACCAAGGCTTTCCGAGCTTGCGCCCCAAGATTCAGGAGTTCCTCATGGAGATCGTCGACATGGGCGCAACCGACGTGGGAACGGCCGTGGGCAAGAGCCGCGACGACCGTGACCGCCTCTTCTTCCAGAGCAAGTTCTGCCTGATCACGCCGGAGGAGAAGCTGGCCGCGGTGCAGAGCATGTGCTCCGGCTGCGTGCCCGTCTTGCTGCATCCGGACTTGGAGCTTCCCTTCTATCCCTTGCTACAGTACAGCAACTTCTCGGTGCTTGCCCAGCCAAACGCCGTGACCACGCTGGACGAGATGGAAAACTTGTACTACGACTTGCAAGACCGGGTCATCTCTGGTGAGTACGAGCGACTGCGGCAGAACGCGCTGGTAGCTCGGGAGTTCTTTAACTATGACCAGTTTGGCCCCGCGAGCCCCTACGGAGCGGCCCTGGCAGCCATCGTCCTAAGAAATAGGACGGTGGGGACCTCGTGGAAACAGAGATGAGGACGGAAATGACCAGAATATCGGTTATACTTTGGCGGGCGCGACGGCCGACGCAATCTCGAACAGACCGGCCTCTCGATGCGTGTTCCACTCGACCATCACCTTCATGTCCGAGGCGCCGGGACGAGCGTTAGTGAATTGTAGAAATATCATTTGATCAGATGCGCATATGAGGGTACCTTGTCCAGTTTCTTCGCAGCTTGCTCGTGAATATCCACGGGAGGAATCAAATCCACCCGAAGAGAGCTGGTCAGGAAGGCAAGCGTTGGTGAGGCGCACAGCGTTGCGCGTTTGCGAAGGATCCAACCAGCCTCCGTTTCCTCTTCCTTACCTCATCTTCCTGGCAGTCAGTGACGCGTAATCATCCTCGTCCAGGGCAGCGCCTGCGAGGTCTTCTTCCTGCGGGCTCTCGCTCTCTTCTACTGCAGTTGCGGGCACCGGTCGCAGGCTCTCGATGACCGACAGGATTTCCACGGCGAGCATCGGCTCAGCAACATCTATCACCAGTCGGGTCGGCTGGCTTAGCGCATCGGCTGCATAGTCGTCGAGACCGAGCAATTTAGTCGAGAAGCGCAGCGGTTGAAAAGACGATCAAGCCCGTTGACCCCCAACACCAACGCACCTTCGGTGGGATACTGCAACGCGGCACCGAGGCCTCGTTTGTCCAGAGCGCCGTTTACAAAATCTACAAAATCGCCGAGTGCCAAGCCTGTCGTGCGGGTTCTGCCGACAGGCCAGTTGGTCACGTAGATCCGTTGGATCTTCTCCAGAGGGATCGCCGGGCAGGAGCGCTTTCCCACGCAGAGGCCCAAGGTCGCGAGCGCGGGATCCCCACGTATCACGTCCACGTCCTCAGCCCCGCTCATGTGCAGGACCGCATACACCATTCCTCGCCATGGATCGAACCTTGCAATGCGTGCGCCATCTCGTTCTTTCTTTGCCAGCTTCTTGTCCTTCTTCGCTTCGTGCTTCTCGCTTCCTGGGGCTTTCTCCGAGTCCGTGTCGGACGCTAGGGTAACTCTACGAATGAGCTGCCGCACGGCGCTCGCCGCGAGCCTGTCCTTCTTGAGCTCGACAAGGTCGTCGGCGATGCTGTGCAGCTGCGCTTTGGCATGCTGGAGCGCTTCGGCCTCCTCCCGTAGTCGGGCGAACTCCGCTTCCGCGTCCTCGATGCGCGCTTGCACTGCTGCAAGCTCTTCCTCCATTGCGTCGCTCGAAGTCTCGAGCTTTCGCAGCGATCGCTTGCCCCTGAATATCGCGTCTCTCGCGGCGCGCATCTCCTCTGCAATGTTCACAAACCTCTGTGATACCCAAATCAGATACTCCAGATGATCCTTTGCGGCACCCATGTAGAAAAGCCGAATCGCCATGCTAGCAGGATCCGTCGCCAGCCGCGTGAAGCTCTCTCGAATGTCTTGCGGCGTGGTCGTCAGGCCCAGATTCAGGAGAACCACGCAGTTCTCGATGTCGACCTCGCCGAGCCCCTCGATCTGCGCCTTGCTTGGACAAGGATTCGCCGTCTCCGCGTAGATCCAAGCTTCTCGACTCATCGTCAACAGCTCTGAAGAGGGTCTTCTCCTCTGCAGCGCCAGGTCTAAGATACCCAAACGCTCCAGCACGAAATGCGTGCGGAAGCTCACATCCACTGTGCGCAGTCGTGCGGCTTCTATGCGCCATTCCTCAGCCACTGGATCCTCCTCACCATCACTATCAGGTTCGGCGCATAGCACCGAGGTTTCCCCGCTTGGCCTTCGAAAGCGGAGGGCGCTCTCCAGCAGCTGCAGCTGAACGAGGCACCTAGCCAACCCATCCTCTAGCTCGATGACTTGCGTCATGAGCGAGCGGCCCATCAATCCAGAAGGCCACACCGACGCGGTCCTAGGGCATCGAGCAAAAAATGAGAAAACGTTGAATGGCGAGCTCGTGGCAATTACAGCCCCCCGGGTCGCTACGCTGCGGCGTCGTACCCGAGCAAGTAAGGCGCCAAGAGAGGCATCATCTTCCCCAGGCGTTGCACCATCCAATACAGGCTCATTTGCCCTGAGACCAGCGTTGCCATGGTAAGCATCCGTGCTGCTTGGAATTCCTTTTTTTTCGTCTCATTGGTTAGAGAACGCACCTCTCACATCCTTGCGCAGCCGGCGGCCAAGTCGACCAACTGCGCCCGAAGGCGCCAGCGCGGCCGCTACGAGAACCGCATCGCTTACCACTCCCCTCCTTTCCGCTCTTCTCAAAACGCTAAAGGTTGACAGCATTCCGTCGGCCTCGGCCAGGTGTGACACGCGCGCCAGCCACTCGTCTACGGATTGCACCAGTTTCTCGCGCGCCGAAGCGTCCAAGTTGGCCCATCTCCGGCTTTTGGCGCTTCGAAGACTCGCAAAGAACTGTCTCTCATCCCCTAAGAAGGCATAAAATGAGGATCCAGATGTAAACTGACGACTTTGGCGCTTCTGGCGCCTTGCGCACCCTGTACAAACGCGTTGCAGAGAGGCCCAAGATACGTTTCCGCGCCGCCGCAGGCCACGTGAAGTCGATCCGCCACGTCTTGCGAGTCCAGTCTCTCCTGATTCAAGTCACTTCTCAGGCGTCGCAATGTGTGTTCGAAGTGGTCCACGCGGCCCTCATCTAACAGGTCCGCAAAGACGGCCTCCAAAAAGTGCGGAAACAGAAGAGGCCTCTTCGCGCGCAAGACGCCAGTGGAACCTCGCGTCACGCTCCCGAAAAACCGCGCGCCCGAAAGTTGCCGCGATGCGAAGCATGTGAAGCGCAGACTCTGCATTGTCTGCGCTGCTCTGGCGCATTCAAAGACGCCAGAGATCTTTATTAAGCGATTTTTAGCGATTTTTCCATCAAATATTTATGTTGAAAATATATAAAATATATATTAAATTCCAGGTAAGGGGATATTCATTGCATATTCATCAGTTTGAATCAACGGAATATCTGATATTTCTTTGTCCATCTGTCCCAAGTTGACCGAAAAGGCAGAAGAGCAGCCAATCTCGTCTCTGTCCGCAGCGTTGAGCGCCGCTGCGCCACAGAACCGATCTACAAATGACTGGGCGGCTTCTCCTGCATGTGACGCTTCTAGGTAGTCTCGCATGGGGTGTACAGCCATTTTCGCAGGCGCGCTACCCCAGCGTCAAGGTGGCGCTCACGCGCGAGCTGGGCAAGAACGACAAGCTGCGCTATAGACTGCGCGAGTTGCGGCCAGATCTGGACGTCGAGGAGCTCCCGTGCATTGAGCACTGCGAGCTAGCATCGGGAGAGGCTGTGCCGGGCCTCCTCCGCGAGCAGAGCTTCGACTACGTGGTGGTGACGTCTCCTGAGGCCGCAGAAGTGCTGCTGAGGCTGCTGGAGACGGGTTTCGGCGCTCTGGAGGCAGCTCCACCGCTGCGTTTGGCTGCTGTCGGTGACGCGACTGCAAGGATTTTGGAATCTCGAGGCCTGGCTGCAGACTTTCTGCCGTCCAAAGCCCTGGGGAAGGTGCTCGCGGCCGAGCTGCCGCCGACGGGGAGCAACAGGGTGCTGTATCCGGCCTCCAAGCGAGCTGCGACGACCATTCAGGACGGCTTAGCAGCTCGTGGCTTCGAAGTCACCCGAGTGGACACCTACGACACGGTCCCAGCAGCCTGGACCGAGGCGACGGCGGAAGCGGCCAAGGCGACGTCCGTCGTGACGTTCGCGTCGCCCAGTGCAGTGAAGGTGTGGACGGAGCAGGTGCCGGGAGCCAGGCAGATGCCCGTGGCCTGCATCGGCGAGACCTCCGCCAGGAGGTGCGAAGAGCTGGGGTACGAGATGGTGGAATTCCCGGAGAAGCCGGGCATCGAAGGTTGGGCGGAGAGTGTGATCGCCTGTGTGGAGAGACTAGAAGCGCAGGTGGACTGCCAGAGGCAATAAGCTTCAAGGTTGGGTCTTCTGTACAGTGCTCCGTCAATCCTTGTCTAGAAGGTGTCGCTGAAAAAGTCCGTGATCCCCTCGTTCTCATCTAACTGGTACGCGAAGTCCGGATCCATCTTCAGCGGCGAGATCTTCAGCAAGCCGGAATGCTCGGGGCTGGTCGGGAACGGCGACCCCGGCCACCCAGCAAGGAAGTCCCCCAACGGCGCAGAGTTCAAGTCTGCGTCCCCCGTCGCTTCGGAATCCAAAATCCCCTCCGCTGCCGCTTCTGATCCCGTTTCCAGAGGCGCCGGCGCCGGCGCCGCTGCGGCTGCCGGCGCGGCCCCCGAAGCCGCTGCCGCCGGCGCAGCCTCGGCGACTGGAGGGCCGTTGGCGCCCTGCGCACCGCCGCTATATGATTCATGGGTCAACTTGAGAGTTGCCGGAAGATCGGAGACAAGAAAGACATCGATGCCGCCGCGTTCTGAACACAAGTAGATCTGGTAGCGCCGCTGGCCGTTGGGCACCCCTTCGAAGGGATCGGGCACCTCCAGGGTGGTCTTCGGCGGGGCCTTGATGGCGATCACCGTCTGATCCGCAAAGCACTCTAAGGACCGAATGTCGTCGTGGCGCAGGTAGATCCTCGACTCGTTCTCCCTCGAGGTGGTCTCCACCAGCTTCCGTACGTGCGTGAGATAGCTATCCAGCGTGAGCTCCTCCAAGCGCAGCTCATCGATCTTCGCTCGCAGCTGCGCCAGCTCCTCCTGCTCCGCCTCCGGGATGCTGATGCCCGACCCCTGCCACGCGATGTTGTTCTTGGACGTCTTGACGATGAGGCCGATGCCCTCCAGGACGTTGGTGATGTCGTAGATCCGCCGCTTCTGCACCTTGAGCTGCTGCGCGGCCTGGTTGAGGTCTAGGTTGCCGTCGGCCGTCTGCTGGATGAGCTCCACGAACTTCTTCGTCAAGAGCCCCAGAGACGAGTCGAAGCGGCAGCTCGGACTGGCGCCCAGGCGCGGGCGCGCCGCGCTGCCTTTGGCCGCCGAGCCCTTCTTGGAGTCCTCCGACTCCGTCTTCACGCGCTTGGGCTCGGAGCCCGGGGTCACGCTGAAGCCAGGCGCCAGGCGCTTGGGCGTGCCCGAGCGAGGCGCGTCCACCGGCGCCGCGCCATTCAGGAGCGGCAGGAAAGGAGCTGCGGAATTCAGGCCGGAGTCCATCGGTAGAAGCGCGCTGGCGCGCATGCGCGCGTGCTCCACTCCGCTTGTAGAAGCGCTAACCCGGGGCGAGCACGCGGACGACCTACCCTACAGCAGTGGCGCAGATCGCGGCGCGCGAGATGGGCGTTTAAGAGGTGATGGCGGAGGAGGTTTGAAGCTTGCGCTGACTTTAGCAAAGATAGATAAGGTTGACTGAAAGCTTCGTTGCGAAGTGCGCGAGAATAGCCGGAGCTGATGGTATCAACGTGATTTGAACCATCTAAGCCAATAGAAAATAGGCAGCAAGGATTCTTGAGGCCACATAGCCAATCCCGTGTAGCCGCTGTGCATCATCCTCCCAAAATTAGGCTCTCTTGCCTAAACTTCAAATCTTTTAATATTACAGCCACCCAATGACATCGCGCTTCCACCAGTTTCGCGCCAAAACTTTGGGTGGCCGAAGCCTCGAGATCTTCGCGCGCCATTTCCGCCCTACAATGACATCGTACAGCAGCTCTAGGAGCCCGTTCCACACGCAGAGGGGGGACAGCCAAGATGCCGAGGCGCACGCCATGGAGTTCGAGGTGGACGTTCAGCGCCAGGCGCGCACCAGCGTGCGGCCCGAGCAGAATCGCTTCCCGTTCTGCGTCTGCTGGTCACCTCTGCCGCCGCTGACTTGGATCTGTCCCTTGATCGGCCACATGGGCATCGCAGACTCCTCCGGTGCGTTCGCGCGGCAAAGTTGGCGGGCAAACGCCGCAGTGGCGCTCAGTTCCGCCGTGGCTAGGGATGATATGGGACTTTGCGGGTCCGTATCACATCAATAGAGAGCGCATGATCTTCGGCAGCCCCACCACATACGTGCAGCTGGACCCCAGCAAGTGCGAGGGCCGCAGCTGGGACGAAGCGGTGCACGCGGCCAACATCATCTACGGCGGCGGAGAGCTGGACGGCAAACGATACAAAGGCCGCATGCACAACATCTGTTGCGACAATGTAATGTGCTTCTCTTCCCTCCCAAAATCGTCTGAAGTGAGAGGAGAGGAAAGGAGAGGAGAGGAGAGGCAGATGGGAATGACGAATGGTCTTGTTCTTTGCAGTGCCATTCCCACGTCGCGAGGGCGCTGAACGAGATGCGATACAAGGGCTCAACCTACTGGAACATGTTCGCGCTGGCGTTCTGGCTGGTGTTCCGAGGGCAATACGTGAGCTTCGGCGCTTTTCTGAAAACCTGGGGCCCCTTCATCTTCATCGTCACCTTTGTCATGATAGTGCACTTCGTCTTTGATCCGTAGGGACGAAGCAGGTCCTTAGACGAGTTCAGCGCTTGGTTTGGTCCGAAGCGCCGTTGTGTTGGAAAGGTCGGTTGCTTTCTGCCCGGTGCGAGGCGGCCCTTCAGAGCTGGCAGCAAAGTTTCGTATGGTCGTATGGTCGTATGGTCGAGAGTCGCGGAGATACATCCACTCATTCACTGGCAATCAAAACCCTCTAAAGTTAGTAGTGTTTGATTGCGCAGGAGCCGGCGTGCGCAACGCCTCTCCTTGCTGCTTGCGTTTGCCCTACTGGAATCGCGATCGAGACCAGTCGGCGCGCGCTACGGCGTCCATCCGGGCACACAGCCGTACCAGCCGCTGTGGGTGCTGCTCCGCAGCCACACCTTGGATCGAGAGGTTGGCGTCCCTGGAGGAGGCCCGGCGGCCCGTCTCAGGGTCCGTCGCGGCGCCTTCGCTCTGGGAGCGGCGAGCTAAAGATCATCCAGGATCTGCGGAGCTGCTCATGACAAGAGATGCCGCACCACATCTTGTACTTCTGATCGCGTCTCCGCGGGTTGCTGCTCCACCCACTGCTTCAGGCCTTGCAGATCAACCAGCTGCGAGTTGAGCAGCCGGTCAACGGTGCTCGACGCTTCCCGCAGAGGCCTGCCGTCCCGTCGCCACTTCTTCTGCACCCCGAGAAGCAGCGCCTGCCGCTCCGGCAGGTCCCACCCCTGCAGGAGCCACTGCACGCACTCGGCGTTCAAGAAGCCGCCATCGAGGCAGCGGTCATGGCTGAGGAGGACGCAAAGGAACTCCTGCAGGAAGCTGGCCTTCTTCCGCTCCGCCACGGGCACCTGGTCCTCCACCGTCTGCCGAAGCATCGCGATGGACCACTTGTCAAGGTGCAAGCCGTAGAACTTGGCCTTCACGCTGGGGAACAGAGTCCACAGATCCGGCGGGCCCCCCACAAACTTGACCTGGTCGTTGACGTCCGGCAGCAGGGTGCCAAGATCGAAACACTCGGCATGGACCACTTCCGACGCGTTCGGTATCGTCAGCATCGACTCGAAGATCTTCTGGAAGAGCGCCAGCTGAAACTCGTGGGAAATCGTCTCGAAACCCGACAGAGTCTGCGCCAGGAAAGCGCACGATATCGGCGGACTCGCCAAGCCCATCAACCTGGCCAGCGCCGGGGACACGTTGTCGAGAAGGCCCGGGACGTCGATTCTAAGGTCCTCTAGGTACTCCAGGTGCATCGGCAACACCTCGCGAAGGACCCTTGCCGAGAGGAAGCCCTCAGCCGCAAGCCTCGTCAGCAAAGCGTCGTACTTCGGCCGGAGATCCTGCTTGCAGTCCACGATCTTCTCGAGCAGGAAGCTCGCGAGGATGGGCGCGGCCTTGTCCAGGGGGAGCTCCTCCACGGCCACCTTGGCCTCCGCGTAGTCCTCCGTCACGGTGTAGTCACTCACAAGGGAGTCCACGCGCTTCTTGATCTCCTCCTCCGAGAGGGCCGGCGCAGCGCGGACGGGGGGCTGCGGAGACCTCCGCGCGTCGTTCGCCGGCCTTCGCGACTGCTGCGCTGCGCCGGGGCGTCCCGAAGTCGGGGCATCCCGCGGATTCGATCGGGAATTCGCGGCGTTCACGCGGCGCCCACCGCTCGTGTACGCAGACGACGTGCCCAGTCGCCGGTCTGACCTCATGGAAGGGTTGCGTCCGGCCTGCTCCTTCATCTTGGCCCGGTTTTCCCGTTCCGCGGCCATCCGAACCTCGTCCAGCGTCATCGCTTTCTGCTCCTCGCGGCGTGGAATCCAGCGATTCTGCCGCAGCTCGATCAGGTCCTTCATCATGAAGCGCGTGCGACTGCTGAGGCGCTTGTCGTTCGAAAGCTCCTGGATCTGCGTGAAGAAGAAGTCCAGGTACATCAGGGAGTCCCCTCCAGCAGCTTCGAAGTTCTGGCCCAGGCTCGTCAGCAGCTTGCAGACGCACTCATAGCTCTCCTCGTCGTTCAGCTCCTCGCGCCTGGCGAACCTGTACACGCCATTCGCCTCGTCGATCCTCTCCATGCGCAGCAATCCAATGATGCACTCCCGAACGATCTTCTCCCTCAGGATGTCCCGTTTGCAGAGCTCCCCGATCAGCAGAATGTTGCCCATCATGCGTCGCTTGATCTTCGTGCGTTTCAGCTCAAACTCCTCCCGCTCGCTGTCAATCTCGGCCTGGGACATGCCCCGAAAGTTCTTGGCGGCAAAGTCCTCCTCCAGCCGCTTGACCTCGTGGTCCTCGTCGATCTTCTCGTATTCCGTCTGGCAAAGGGAGAGAATCAGAAACTTGAAGGAGCACTTCTTCGCCGCGGACGCCAGTGCCTCGGCCTCCGTCGCGAAGCGGGCATTCATGTCGATGCCTTGCTCCAGGAGGCTTTCCATGCTCTCGAAGACGGCGAAGAACGAGCCGTCCTCCTCGAAGCACCTGTACAGGTTTCCGCCTTTGATCTTCATCTCTACGAGCCTCATGGAGTCGCGCTTGGTGACGCGCTTGGACTCGTCCTCGCTCGATGCTATCAGCCTGTCGTAGCAGTCCCGCAGCGAGCTGAAGGGTCCAACGACCTCGGTATCCGTGTCATTGTCCGCACTCCAGCCATAGCAGTTGTTGTCCTCGTCCTTGAGGACTCGAAGGAAGCTCCACTGCTTGCTCCACTCGACGAGCTGAGAGCAGAGGTCGCCATACATTTCCACCAGGTACGCCTCGGTGACCGCCTTCTCGAAGACCAACTCGATGACCAGCTTGAGCATCGGCAGGCTCGTGATCCGGATGTTCATCAACTGCCGGCTCAAGGTGTCAAACTTCTCCTTCGTGAACTTGTTCAAGATGCCCTGGACGTGCTTCCGAGTGGCCTCCAAAGGATTTTCCGCTTTGGTCGGCTTCCACCTGTTCTCGCCCCTCACGAGGGGCTTCACCTTGACGTTCGGATCCAGCGGCGTCCCGGCGATGCTCTGCTGCTCCTGCCGGTGGCTCCCGCCTCCGCGCTTCTTGTCCTTTCCGCCCTTCTGCTCCGGCACCGACTGGCCCCGCTGCCACTGGCTGGCGCCGCCGCCGCCGCCGCTTCTCCCGCCCCCACTTCGACGGGAGCCGTTTCCGGAGGTCGCTCTGGACATGCCCTGATCGCCGATGGTGCCCTTCGACTTGGTGCCCGAGCTGCCAAGACCTCTGGTCGGCATCATGCCCCGACGGACGCGGGGCACGTCGAGGCCCTCGGGCTTCCGCGTGTTCTTGTCCTTGAAGGACAAGAGCGTCGGGATGCTGTACACTAGCTTGCGGCTTCCAGACAGGATCGCCTCGTCGGCGTAGGAGTCGCTGGGGGAGCTCGCTTCCGTCGAGGCGGGCGTGTCCTCCCAGTCCTCCGGGCCTCGGTTGTCCTCCCTCGGCGAAGGCTCTCCAGCTGGCGCCCTCAGCGATTCCCTCACGGGACCGTCCCTGGGAGCCCGCACAGACGATTCCGGGGCCCCGAGGCTGCCACTATCCTTGCTGGCCGCAGATCGTGTTGGCGATGGCGTCTTTGACTTCGGCATGTTATCCATCTTCTCGCGAAACGAGATGCGCTTGTTGAAGTACACGAGCGGTCTTCGCTCAGGCTTGGACCCTGCAGTCCTTGGCCCCGCTGATCCCGCTGATCCCGCAGTCTCTGCCGCCGTCGCTTGCATACTGCTCGGCGTCTCGACTCCCTTCCCCGAGTCGCCACCTGTCTCGGCCGGCGTTGAGCTTGACGCATCAACTCCATTCGACCCTGCGTCCGCGTTACGAGCTTCCCCAGCTGCCTCGGAAGCAGTCTGGGCCTCGGGGGCCCCGCTTGGACCAAGGCCATCAACCGACGCTTCCCCAAGCTCGGGATTGGAATCCGCGGCCGCGGTCTCACGGATCTGCTTGGCCTCCAGCTCAACTGATTCCGGATCCTGCGGCGCCTCCACAGGCGCAGTTTCGGGATCAGGTGGTGGCTCGACCTGCGTGCTCTCGGGGTCGTCTGCGGCCGTGGCCGGCGCCGTCTCAGGGTCCGCTCGGCGGTCCGCTTGCCCCGCTGCTGGCTGCGAAGTGGGCTCCTCGGCCACTGGGTCCATCTCGGGCTCTGGCTTTACCTGCGCCACCTCTGGCTCCGGCACAGCCTGCGCGACGGCCGTCTCGGGTTCGGCAGCCTGCTGCTGCTCCTCCTCTACGGCCTCCGCTTCTTCCTCCTCAGGAATCGGTGCCGGAATGCTGCCCTTCTCGGATGCCTGCAACGCTGGTTTATCTACCTGAGGCAGCACCTCCGGGGCTTTGGCGTCGTATCGCGCGTCCACGCCAACTGGGTACACCGCTCCGTCGTCGTTCTGCACGGCTTCGTCAATGTGCCGCTCGCCGTTCTGCATGAGCACGTCCGCCACGAGACTTTTCCGTTCTTCCTCCTGAGGTTGCTGCATCTCTGC
>JAAMXY010000010.1:71128-81685 GCA_019677205.1 Pinguiococcus pyrenoidosus | reverse complement strand
GGAGATGAAGGTCGTCGTTCGCAGGGTCGGACGCCCCTTCCGCAAACAGGAAAGGATCTTCCCAAGGCTGTTCGCCTTCTTGAGGGAAACTGTTGTGCATCTCGACCATGCCGCTGGGCACCGTCCCATTCACCATACGGAACATCTCCATCGGCGCCGCATTCGCTGGTTGGCCTAGAGGCAAGGAAGGTTCTTCCGGAAACCAAGTGTCCATCGGCGCCGCGCTCGCTGGTTGGCCTCGAGGCAAGTAAGGTTCTTCCAGGAACCACGTGTCCATCGGCGCCGCGTGCGCTGGTTGGCCTCGAGGCAAGTAAGGTTCGTCCGGGAACCACGTAGGTGCCACGGCTTCCGGCTTGAGACCTTCCGTGGGGAGATAGCTCTCTGCTGCCGGGTAGGTCGGGGCCATTGCTTGCGCGCTGTCCGCAACCGAGAATACCTGTGAGTGCCGCTGGGGAGCAGAGGTCGGTGGCATCTGCTGCGTCGAGGCGCCTTGGACACCTTTCAGCTCTTCTGTGGGTGACGCGAAACCGCGTAGCACGGCCTGCGTGGAGTACTCGAATCTCTGGAGTAGCGGACGCCAGAAATCCTTACACCTGTCCTTCAAGTACGGCTTGGAAAGCTGGTGCAGGCGCTTCTCCACATTGAAAGCCTTCGCCAACCACTTGGTCTCCAAGGTGTCCCTCGTTTTCTTGGGAGCTGCGAAGGCCATTGACGATGGCGGTGTCTTTCTCTTCGTTCCGACTTTCTTCTCCTCCTCTTTCGTCCTGGAGATCTTCGCCCTCTCCGACAGGGAGAGATAAAAGAAGACGCTGCGCAAAAGATCTGCCCCTTCTGACAATGAAAAGTCGGTCTTTCTGACACAGTCTCGTTTCAATACCCGCAGCGAGTTCGCCTCGTACTCGTTGAGCCGCTTTGAGTACAGAGGAGGCTCCGTCAAGTCCAGCCACGACTGGGCAGGCCATCTGAATGTTGGATGCGCATGCCACAGCCTCGGATCTGTCGCCTCTCTCGTCAGGACGAGCCACAGCGCTCGATCATTGCCCAACCCAATGAATTGAGAGAGGGTCTCCAGCGTGATGGGATCGCTGATGAGACGATTGTCTGGAAACATGATCTTGATGTCGAAGGGCTCGTAGATTCCCATTTGTCGGCGTGAGATACTCAGCAGCACGACTGGGAACTGATGCAGTACTGCAAGCGCGTGCAACTCCCTACAAGCATTTTGGCATCTTCAGAGAAGTTGAAGCCACGCAGACAACGAGGCTGGCATGTCCTTACATGAGACTTATTGGATTCCCGCCCGACAGAGAGATGTGCGTGTTCCGGAGTGGCGGGCTCCTTTCTGCCATGCCATGGAAGAGCTTCCCGGTCTCGGTAGTCTTGGCCTGCTCAACTGCCTCTGCTACGGCCCTCCTTCCTTGGTTTATCAGAAGCATCCGAGCGCCTTCTTCCTGCCAGGAGCTCGCCAGAAGCTTCGACAACTCATCGGCGTACGCGGGGTCTTCGTGGCTGAGCTGCGACCGTAGGAGCGCCATGTGGACGCCGAGAGTGTAAGCGAGGCACCCGCCATTCGCGATCTTTTTCTCGAGACTCCCCTCTCTTCTCCTTTGCGCCCTGTAGAGAGGACAACTCCCGTTAGCCATGGCTTCTTTGGTCATCCTGCACGCACTCATGCACAAAAGCCTCAGCCTGAGGCGCTTTGCTTACAATAGGAGGAGAAGGTCAACGAAATTCCAACTCCCGTCATCCGCAGGAGCGGCGGGTGCATTGGGGCACATCCGACTCGACTTCATCCCAACTCGTGCGCAAGCCAAGCCATCGAGCTTCGAGACGAACGAGAGGAACTCGCGCTCCATCTGGTCCTGCTCGGCCGTGTTCTTCCTCCGCTGGAGTACGGCCATGACACTTCGATAGCGCCGTCCACGTTGCCTTACAAACTCGTCGGGCACCCGTTCGGAACCACAGGCCGCTTTCAGCTTGGCGTCAAGGGCCATCAGTGTATAGACCATCGTCTGCAGGATAGTCTTGGGGTACTTGTCGAGGCCAATCTCTTCCACGATTTGCTTTCGCTGGATCCGCATGTTGCCAAGATTGCAGCTCGAGCTGCCTGCTTCGACTTGGATAAGCCGAAGAGCCCTCATCACATCTTCGCTCGGGTAGGGAGTCTCCAGCAACTCCTTCGCCGAGGAAGATTCCGAGCCCAACCCTTCGCTTCTCGTGCTATGCCAAGCCGCATCGGGCTCGAGGGGAGCCGACTTGCTGCCAGAGCCACCATCACAGCTTCTGGAGAATCGTGGGCACCGCGCCTCTTGGATGATCTCGTCGTCCGTCAGAGGCTCGTCGCAGATGTCGCTCTGCGAGGTGGCTTCTGCCGCATCTGCTCCGTCGAGCCTTTCCAAACTGGCGATCCTTCTCATCGAGTTCCCGTCGTGTCCTCTGTGCTTCCTTGTGCGGCGCACTCTTGGCTGTGATCCATGCCTTGGCAACCTGCGCAGCGGGCCGGCGTCGCCCTTGTCTTCCTCGAGCTCAATGGGGTTCCTATGGGCCTCCTCACACTGCATCTCGTAGTACCACTCCGCTTCAGGCTGCGTATCTGCATCCAACGTAGCGCCAAGCTCGTCGTGCTTGGCTTCCTCGACCGCGTCCGCGTCAAGGCCATGCGCCCCTTGGGGGATTCCAGCTGCGTCCACGCCAAGCATGCCCTGGCATCCCATCGGATCAGTCTCCGGGGTGACGCATCTGTCCACCCCGGCTTCAAACACCAGGTTCACGGGTCCGTCTTCTGTAGCAGGAGATGGAGAGACACTGGCCTCTCCGAGAACAATGCGAGCACTGCAGTCGTCGATTTCGGAGCAGGACTCCGAAGCGCTCGTCTCCCGATCCGTCTCGCAGTCGGATAGCGCGTTGTCCAGTGGCGTTTGCAAAAGGAGATCATAAATCTTCGCGAAGCGCTTGTCCCTTGCAATCTTCGACAGCATCTCGCAGTTTGGTGCGCCACGCCTGAGAAGGCGTCGGACGACGGCGAAGTGGCCGGCCTCTACGGCGCAGTGCAGGGCGGTCTTCCCTCTGCTGTCCATGCTGTGCACGGGAGCGTCGTAGTCCAGGAGAAGATTGACCATCCCCACGTCTCCGTTTCTCGAAGCGAGGTGCAGGGCGAACGACCTCGCTCTCTTCGCCTGGCAAACTTGCGCGGACGCACCCTCCGCTTCTGCCTCGGCAAGGTCGCCATACGGAGCATTAATGTCAGCACCCCGTTCGAGAAGGAGTTGCGCCAAGGCGACGTTGCCGGCTGCCACCGCGATGTGAAGAGCGGTGACCTGCTTTCCCGCGGTGCCGTCAATGTTCGCCTTGTGGTCGAGGAGGAGCTGAACTAGCTTAGTTCGGCCGCTGTGCGCGGCCAGGTGAATCGGCCTGCAGCGCCGAGACAGAAGTCTGGGTCCGGCGGGCTCGGCCACCTGTTCCTCGTCCGTGTTTTCCGTTGCCCCGTCCGTGGGGGAGGTCTGCATGCCTCTCATCGAAGCGTCGACATTCTCGCAGCGCCCGAGCAGCAGGCGTACCACCTCCTCGTGACCTGACCAGATTGCTGCGTGCAGGGGAGTTGCCCGATTTCTGCTTTGTCTGTCGCTGTCGGCACCGCGGTCGAGAAGGAAAGAGACGCACTTTGCATGGCCATGCGCGGCTGCCACGTACAACGGAGACTCTTCGCAGAAATTGACCGCCTCAATCTTGGCCCCGTGATTGGCAAGCAACGCTATGACCTCGTGGTGGCCATGCATCGCGGCAACGCAGAGTGGAGTCGCACCGTTCATGTCCTCGGCCTCCTTCTCCGCACCGAGCTCGAGCAGGAGGGAAACGACCTCCCGCCTTCCTCTCGAGCAAGCGACATGCAGGGCAGTCTGGAAGCCAACTTCCAGGTCCGCCTCCTGCTGGGCAAGATACCTGACGACGCCGACATCTCCCGCGGCGCATGCCATCCACAGCGGCGTGTAGCCACTGATCGTGGTTGCAGACAAGGAAGCACCCTGCCTCACCAGGGCCTTGACTTCCTCCGTGGATCCGATCGCACACTTGACGTGAAGCTCGGTGAGACCTGACGGGTGGTACCTTGTCCCCGCAGCCCATAGTGCGGACACGATCTGAGGATGGCCTTCCTTTGCAGCAAGATACATCGCGGTCTCTTCCATGTACGTGCTGACGTTTGGATCGGCGTCGTGGGCGAGGAGCGTGCGAACCATTGCCAGGTGACCTCTCTGTGCGCTCTTGTGCAGCGCCGTCAACCCCTTTCCGTCCTGGCGATCAATGTCTGCGCCTTGCTCGAGAAGAAGCTCCGCGATTTCGTTGAAGTTCTTCCGCGCAGCGACCTCGAGCGGTTGACACGAGTCTTCGCCGAGGCCGTTGGGATTCGCGCCGTGTCTGAGTAGCTGCAGGACGACGTTGCGGTAGCCGCCCTCGCAGGCCGCATACAGGACGCTGCACCCGTTGGATAGTCTGCGCGCCTCGACCAACACCTTCTCGTTTCGCAACAGCAACGAGACAACTCGATTCCAGCCGTACAGGGCAGCCCACCACAGAGGTGTCCGTCCATCCCGGTCTCCGATGCTTGGATCTGCGCCATGGTCCAAGAGTAGACCCACTACGCTACTATGGCCGGCCCGCGAGGCAAACGCCAGCGCCGTCCGCCCGCTACAATCGCGAACGTTCAGCTTCAGGTCCGTCTGATGCAGCAACGTGGTCATCACGTCGATCTGATTGGCCTCGGCCGCAGCGTGGAGAGCAGTCTTGCCTTCATAGTCGGTCGCATTGACATCGGCGCCGTACTCGACGAAAGCTCGAACAACATGTTCCTGCCCCGCGGCGGAGGCTGTGAGCAAGGATGATGCCGGCGGCGGCAAGTCGTGCACTTTGAACTCGCCAAGCAGCGCCCGGACGATCGCATCGTGGCCAAGCCGGCAAGCCAGGTCCAGAGCAGTCCACCTGCTTCCTATCATGCGGACGTCCACCTCCAAGCGTTGAAGCAGCTGTCGAAGCTCCGCCACCTCGCCGAAGATGCATGCGAGGTCAAGCTCGGTGAAGGTCGTGTCCAGGTGGTTTCTTCCCGGATGCCTCGCAAGAAGCTCTACGACTGCCTTGTGACCGTTCTCGGCAGCCAAGTGGATTGGCGTCTTCCCCTGGTCATCAAGTGCCTTGGTTTGGGCGTCGTGGGAGACCAGCAGCGATACAATGTCTGCGCGCCCTTGGCCGGCAGCCACATGGAGGGGCGTGGTCTCGCTTTCCGGAGACCCGTCCACTGCGGCGCCCGATTCCAGGAGAATCTTCACGGCCGGTGTGTGCCCGTAGTGTGACGCCACCAGCAGGGGGGTCGCTCCATCCTTTCGAGTGGCATCGACGACTGCTCCACGATCGAGGAGGAGACGCAGGATGGGCAGCCTTCCCATCCTGGACGCCGCGTGAAGAGCCGTTTCGCCGCAGCTGTCCTTGCCGTTGAGATTTGACCCACCATCGGCTTGCAGCAGGAGCGAAACAAGAACGACTTGCCCACTCTGCGACGCAAAGTGCAGTGGCGTCTTTCCGGTCTGATCCTTCGCCCAGAGGTCGGCCCCGCGACGTATCAGCAGGCGCGCCACCTGCTCCTTTCCCCACCAGGCGGCGGAGTGAAGCGGGGTGACACCGTTGGGGTCCACACCTGCGATGTTGGCACGGTGATCCAAGAGGACCTCGGCGAGCTCGGCACGCCCAAACGGGGCCGAGAAGTCTAGCGGACTCCAGCGGCCTTCGTACGGTGAGTCAACGGGCACGTTCGCATCGAGCGCTTGGCGAAGCTGCTGCGGACAACCGAAGACGCAGGCGAGATGGAGCTCACTTAGCCCGTGCGAGGCGGCAGCACCGCACCTACGCAGCAGCCGGGTGGTGTTGACCTGGCCAGCGAGAATCGCCGCGCCGAGCGGGGTTCTACCATCCTTTGCTGCCAGCGAGGAATCCGCACCACGCTTTAGAAGGAGGGAAACGACTGCGTCATGCCCCCCGCCGGCGGCGGCGTAGAGCTCGGTACGATCGTCCTTGTCGCGATGATTCACGGCGGCACCTTTGCTTAGCAGGTCAGCGACAACGCCGGCGTGCCCGTGCTCGCATGCCGCAAAGAGCACGGACGCGCCATTCGTCACCGTTGTGGCGTGGATGTCTGCCCCGTGTGCTTGCAGTACCGAGACCGTGTCCCGATGGCCGTTCTGCGCAGCAATCCACAGCGGGGTGCGACCTTCCTTGTCCTTCGAATCGAGGCCCGTCGCCGCCTGAGCAGCCTGAACTCCGTCAAGCAGGCAATGGACGACTTGGTGGTGCCCCTCTTGAGCTGCGAGATAGAGCGGCGTCTGCCCGTGCTGATTGCGGGCCTCGAGGGAAGCGTGGTGGTCCACAAGCAGTGCGACCATGTCAGCGTTCCCGCTTTTGCACGCATGGTGGAGAGGGGAGTATCCTTTGCACCAGCCAGACGTGTTCTGTACGTCAACGTCTGCACCATTCCTCAGCAAGAACTCGGCCACGTCTACACGCAGGGCGCAGACAGCGGCTGTCAACGCTGTGGACCCTTTGTTGTTCAACGCTTCGAGGTCGCTCGCATGCTCGTCGACGGTAGCCATCCTCTCTGCGTGCTGGATCTTCGCTTCGTCGGCGTCGTCCGCCTCATCGGATGCCACCACTCCCAGGAGGCTCTGAATGCGATCGAGATCGTCAAGCAGGGCGGCGACATGCAGGCGCGTCTCTCCTCCCCTCTGCAACGCGTCGCGATCAGCGCCGTTGTCGAGGAGGACTTTGCAGATCTCGCGCTTTCCCCTCCACGCTGCCAGATACAGTGCGGTCTCGCCATACGTATTCTTCGCCTCCACGTTGGCGCCACAGGCCAACAAGAGCGCCACGACGTGGGCATGGCCGTGCTGGCAGGCAACGAACAGGTTCGTCCAGCCCTCGTGGGTGCTCCTCGTTCCTTCGACATTCGCTTCGTGGCTGATGAGGACAGACGCAGCACCGTGATGGCCATTCTTGCAAGCGAGCCAGAGCGGAGTGCAGCACTTGGCATCCTCTGCATCCACGTTGGCGCCGTGCTCGAGCAGCAGCGAGGCCGCCGCATGGTGGCCATGCTCCGCCGCGACATGCAGGGCGGTCTTTCCGTCTTGTTTTCTGGCGCTGATGGCCGCTCCACCTTGTAGCAGCAGCGCCACGGTCGCCTGGTCTCCGTTCTCACAGGCGTAGTGCAGGGGAGTCGACCCATACCGGCCGGCGGCTTCGACATCGGCGCCTTTTCCGAGGAGCAGTCCAACCACGTCCTGCTTCCCGCGCCTAGCTGCCAGGTGCAGCGGCGTGCAGCCGTCGTGCTTGACGGGGTCGACGCTGGCATCGCTGTCGAGCAAGAGGCCTGCTACGCGTGCGTGTCCTTCCCTCGCGGCGAGGTGAAGAGGCGTCGAGCCGCCCTGCTTGATTGCCAGGGCGTTGGCGTCGGCAGCCAACAGCAGGGACACGACCTCTTCGCGACCGTAGAAGGCCGCGAGGTGGAGCGGCGTCGCACCTCGCCGGTCGACCGCATCCACGTCCGCCCCCTTCTCGAGCAGGAGCGACGCGATGTCTGTGAAGCCCTTCCACGAGACCAGGTGCAGGGACGTGCAGCCGTCCTCCCTGGCCGCGCTGACGTTCGCGTCGTTCCCGATCAAGAGGGCGGCCACCCTGTAGTGGCGATTGTAGGAGGCCAGGTGGAGCGGGGTGGCCCCGTCTTTCGCAGCCAGGTGGATGTGGGCTTCCCGCTCAAGGAGGAAAGCAGCCATGTCCCGGCGGCCTTCCCGCGAGGCGATGTGCAGCGGCGCCCATCCATGGTCCTCGATGGTGTTCACGTCGGCTCCTCGCTGGAGCAAGAGCTTCACAACGTCCTGGTGGTTCCACTTGGCGGCCTGGTGAATCGGAAGCCAGCCATCGGTCTTCTTCTTGTTGATGTCGGCCCCTTGGTCGAGGAGCAGAGCGGCCACATCGCGATGGCCATATCTGGCGGCGAGGTGAAGAGGCGTGCGCCCCTTGTGGCGCTCTTGAGGTCCCTTCCAGTCCATGGCGTGGATGTCGGCGCCGGCGCGAAGCAGTTGAGCAGCGACACCACGGTGGCCATTCTCCGCGGCGCGATGAAGAGGCGTCTGCTTGTTGACGTCGACGGGGTCGATGAAAGCGCCCCGAGAAAGCAGCAGCCTCGCGCCCTCTTCATCGCCATCGGCGGCAGCAAGGTGAAGCGCAGTGCGGCCTTGACGGTCAGCCTCGTTGATCACGGCGAGGTCCTCGCCGCAGCTGTCCAGAAATCGCTTGAGGTCGGTCGCGCCAGACTTGCGCGCGCTCTTGCGGGTCGTGCGGCCCTTCTTCTTCGCGGATTTTGCTCTGGCGCAGTCAGCGTCGACTTGCTGAGCGCTCGGGCAGTCCATGAAGCCCGGGCTCACCCTCGCTCGGGCGCTCTTGCGGCGTTTCCGCTGGAAGTTCCGAAGGATCTCAAGGCCGTGGTTTCGCGGCGCGAGCGCGTGTCTCGTGGCAAGTGCGCGCGAGGCGCCCAGATCATGCACGCTTTTCGTGGCCTTTAGTACAGCGCAGAAGGTGTCCGAGCTCGTTTCCGAGCGGTCGCGATCGGCGATGGCTCGGAGAGGCCCTGTGCGGATGGAGGTGGCAGAGGCGCTGGGGCCGGCGAGAGCGATTTTCTGATCCAAGAGAACATAAAAACACGAAATGCCGAGGAGCAAAAGAGCCGAGCAAGGCTCAAGGATGCAATCGCATCTATCAATGGAAAGTGCAACCCTGCGCCAGCTCATTGATTGGTGTGGATTGTGAGATTCTTTTAATTGGTGATCAAATGATTCCTATGGAGGGCACTGCGTCCTTTTCACCGGGATGGGGAGTCCCGTAATATGGTCGAATACCAGTCAAAGGAACTGGGGAATCGCAGATTGGGGGCTTTAGCACTCGGCGCTTGTCATACGGGCAATGTACCCTATGTCATACCGCTACTATTGTAAGAAACGTCATATCAGCTATTAGCATATATGATATCCAAGAAGTGTTTGTATGACGCGTACGTCCCATCATCCCCAATGGCTTTCTCCCGGTTTGCCCGGTATGTCGAAAGATCCTCCTCTTGATTGGTCAGATACTATTCTATGTCAGTTGAACAATTAATATGGGATAGAACAGGACCGGACGCATGGCAGCATCCCGGTTTTCCCGCCATTTTCGATCATGACTTTCGCGGCTTCCAACTCTTGGGCTTTTTTGGGCTCTGAGGAGGTCCCACGGAGCCGCGAAAAAAGGGACCTCGCTACTCAATTTGTGGATTCGGCGGAGTTCTCTGCGCTGGAGCAAGAGGCAGAGCACTCCAGGGCGCGGCGTCAGAGACCTCCGGAAGCTGGATCGAGGCAACCCATCTTTTTCCTAACGTCCTTGGCGATTTCCATCCGGACCACTGCGTAGCCACCAGCCCAACTCCATCCTGTGGCACATTGGTCAATGCGTCGAGCAGCTTGCGTCGAGCAGCTTGCGTCGAGCAGCTTGCGTCGAGCAGCTTGCGTCGAGCAGCTTGCGTGGTGCTAGAGGTTTGGAAGACCCTGAGAGGTCTGCTGCGAGAGACACACGTACTTGTGAGAAGCCCAACCACCATGGCATACACAGCAGAATCAGGATCAACGATCAACACATCTTTTTACGAGACTTTTGGAGCGCATGCGGGGCTCTTCCTGTGTATCGACTGCTCCTCCTGTGTATCGACTGCTCCTCTTGCCTATCGACAAAGTTGCCGCCGAGTCCTTTCCTCAAGTGTCCTCCTCGTTTATGTACACGCTGGACTCCTGAGCGGCATCGAGCTCCTTGCACACATCGGCCCAACCAGGCTCTACGTTTTGTACACACTCCCGCTTCAACAGGTTGAACAGACCATAGATACGTTCTCACCCGACTTGCTCGGCTCCAATCCCTGACGGAAACCCGTCGCTGTTTGCAAAACCTTGACAAATAGCCGCTTCTCGTCGCTGTTTGCAAAACCTTGACAAATAGCCGCTTCTCGTGCAGCGAAAAGCGGTGCACTAGACGAGCAGAACGGAGTGCTTTCGGAAAGCAACCTACAACAACCTCTCGCACTCTCGACATAAACTTGTTTCATTTCGGCGCTCGCGCTGAGGCCGCTTTATAGACATTGAGGCACCTGGCATCCCGGTTGCTTCAGATGGATGCTGCCTCGTTGGGGCTCCTTTCGGGCAGGCTGGGCACCAGCCTTGGCCCCTTCACATGTGATACCGAGGACCGCTCCTGTGGCATCCACCACTCGTTGACCGTACTAGAGGCCTCGTTGACAGTAGCAGTTCAGGGACTCGTTCACATCAGCTCATGTGAGATCTATTGCCCCATGCGTCGTCTTCCTCGTCCGCCACCGCGCCGTCCAGCTCGCGATTGATTTGGAAGTCTGCTTCGCCGGCCAGTTGGTCCACATCCGGATCACGCCATTCCTGGACTTCTACCCCACAGAACTTCATAGTGTCTGCGGCGACAGCTTGGGCA
>JAAMXY010000010.1:0-62221 GCA_019677205.1 Pinguiococcus pyrenoidosus | reverse complement strand
GTTGGCGGTGGCGACACCCAACGCCGAAGGATCGGGAGAGCGACCTCTGTCTTCTGACGCGGGAGCGGAGAAGACGTGGGATCGATTGCATTCCCGCTGATGTACGCAACTGCAAGAGAGGGCGGAGGGATTGGTCGAAATAGCAGCGTGCCCTTCTGTGTTGTTGCTTTGGAAGGCCGATATTGGGGGAGCGCCTTATCACGGCGAATCGGGATGCTTCGCTGCGGCCTGGAAAGCACCAATCGCCGCTAGGATGGGGTTTGTGTTGCGGACTATTTTGACCAATCTTGGACGCAGAAGCGTCGCAAGCCCGTGTTGACCCAATGGTAGGGACGGACCCGACAATGTATTGTCTTCGCAGCCTACTCACCCGTAGGATGCAGAAATAGCTGATGAACTCGACTGTGCCGCAAGAACAAGTGCCGTATACTCGGCGCCTAGATCGACGACATCGATGACACAAGTTCGTGACGACGTGCTCCCTCTCTACCACGGGCGCAGCAGAAACGCTCCGTGTAGCGCCGCCTGTGATGACCGGAGCCTCTGCGTGGGTGAGCTTTCCAGCGGCGGCGAGAGGCGCACCAGCTTGAGCACTAGCTTGGGGGCCAAACCTTTTGCAGGGCTGCCGGCTGCCTTGCTAGTCTCTCCCGCCGGCTGCCTTGCTTGTTTCTCCTGCGGACTGGTCCACCGGCCTTCTTCTGTCCCTCGGGGCCCAAGCACGAACTTGGCTCAGCATCTCTGGCTGCCTACCCAGCAGGGCAAGAGAAGGGGGAAAGGACGACGGAGCTGGGCAACGAGACGAGCAAGGAGTAAACAACTACTTTGCTTCTCGCTGAGAAATCGCCAAGATTATCAGCATCTGTTGCGAGCTGGCAGTAAACTAACAGCTGCAATCGTGAACGCGTGCTTCAGACGGTTCTCCTGTGAGTCCTCGTGGCCTGCGAGGACGCACGGCTTGCCATGTTCAAGGGTTGTTTTTGTAGCCCTGGTAACGGAGAGACTGCTGCTGCCGCTCTTCATGCCTTTAAATGGCCTCTGAACCGTGACCCCAGGCTATCACTTTCCGAGCGCACCGGGTTGCTTCTCCGCTGCGCTCATCACCGAAAAGCTTGATTCGAAGCTGTTCGCGCGTTTTTCCGAGCCTTCGGTGCCTGTCTGCCCTTCTGTCTGGCTTCCAGTCCGCACCTTGCTTGCGCAAACGCCTCCGCAGTGAGCAAATCACCGCCAATCTACATGCATGTACTTGCCCTTTTACCCTTTTGCCCTTTTGCCCTTTTTCTCCTTTTTCTCCTTTTTCTGTTTTTCTGTTTTTCTGTTTTTCTATTTTTCTGTTTTTCTCTTTTTCTCTTTTTCTCTTTTTCTGTTGTTCGGGAACGGGCCAACGCCCAGTTTCCTTCACAAACCGTGTAAACTTCTACCACTCCTACCACTACTACCGCTGCCGCTGCCGCTCCCACTCCCACACCCACTACAAGTGCTACAAGACTTCTTTGCCATGACGAGCGCCACCAAAGCTTGTGCGCCAGCCCGCCTCACCTGAGCAACACACTACCAAACCCCACTTGTGGGCTCCTTATCTTCAAAGGATGTAACGCCTGCGCCTCTTGCTGCGTCCGGGAGAGCCCTGGGAGCTTGGCATTTCAGAGGAAAAGCGTTTCGACGAGCTTGTTTGCCTGCCTGCCATTTGACGCATCCCCAGGGCATCCGCACGTTCCTTCTTGCACTGCATGCTGTAGAACCAGTGCGCATCAGGCCCTAGTGTAGCGTGCTGTCGCTGGCTGAGATGCTCAGTCCTTTGAGCTCCCGTCGACAGGTAGCCGGCTTCACGAAGAACGGCCATCATCGTGGAATCGAGAGTCGTAGGTACGGGGGCCGATGGAGCATCCTGTGAGCCAAGCGCTAGCTCGCAACCGCCAACGGCGTCCGCAAAGCCCGCAGAAGCCAAGCTGGCTTCCTGGCCTCGGCGCCCTTCAAGGGGAGGGGAAAGGACCGAATTGCGAAGATAGACGAGCGAGGTGTAGTCGTCCTCGTCCGAGCTAACGGTCTCGGTCTCGGTCTCGGTCTCGGGTTCGCTGGAGGGCTGCGAGTCTTGCTGGGACACCCGCTGCAGCAGCTCAGCGATGTTCGTGAGCTGCCTAGCCAGCGCAGCACGCGAGAGATAGCTAAAGCTGATAGCACCGCGCATAAGGAGCAGCCGGACGACGGCCTCGTGGCCACCTTCGACTGCAAAGTGCAACGGCGACCTGCCCCTGCTGTCCTGGCAATTCACACCGGCTCCGTAGTCAAGGAGCAGACGAACCATTCCTTCGTCCCCACCCTGCGCAGCAAGATGCAGAGCGTAGGATCTCGAGTTTTGAGATCGAGGGGATGCCCGCCCTTGTCTTCCACTTCTCGACTCCGGCACCGCCGCGTCGTGTCCGGTGAAAGCCCCGAAGGCCGCGTTAACGTCCGCGTGTTCGTCCAGAAGGAGCTTTGCGATCCGAGTGTTCCCTTCGGCAACGGCGATGTGGAGAGCGGTCACCTGCTTCTCTGCGGTCCCGTTGACATCGGCCCCATTGTCCAGCAGGAGCCGGACCGTGGTGGAACACCCGCTCTTGGTTGCCAAATGGATGAGTCGGTACCCCTTCGCCGACAGTCTCGGCACGGCGTTCTCGGCGGCGTACTCGTCTCCGCCAGTGGTGGTCTCGTCGATGGACGCAGACCGGGAAGTCCTCCCGGAAGCGTCGATCTCCTGGCAGTGCCTCAGCAGCGAATGGACCACTTCCTCGTTGCCCGAACGAATGGCAACGCGCAGCGGCATCAAAACGTCCGTGCTCAGCCTGCCCGACCTGGATTCATGGTATAACAAGAGCGACACCACGCTCGCGCCGCCGTGGGCGGCGGCGACATGCAGCGGAGACTGCTCGCAGTGGTTCAATGCCCCCGTGTCCGCGCCCCGCTCCAGAAGGAGTCGTACAACGTCGTCCCATCCATTCGCGGCAGCAACGCTCAGCGGAGTATCTCCGCTGTCATCTTTCGCGTCGATGTCAGCATCAAAGAGCAGCAGCTGCGCCACCGCATCCGTCCTTCCCATCGCGCAGGCCACGTGCAGAGCAGCCTCGCGCTCGCCTTCCAGAGCGGCTCCGAAATGGTCCAAAAGGTACCCGACCACGCCGGCGTGCCCAGCTGCGCACGCCAACCGCAGTGGAGTGCAACCACGAACCGTTTCAGAGCAGACGTCTGCGCCGGAAGCTGCCAAAGCCTTGACGTCGTCCAGGCGACCCAGAGAGCATGCGATGTGCAGCTCAGTGATCTGGGTGCGAAGGTATCTGGTACCGGCCGTCCAGAGTATGGACACGACGCCGGAATGACCGGCTCTTGCCGCTAGATGCAGCGCCGTGGCGTTGCCGTCGCAGACGACGTTGGAAACCGCGTCGTTGTCCACCAGCAACCGGACCATGGCTACGTGGCCGTGCTGAGCGCTCTCGTGGAGCGCAGTGCGACCGCTTCCGTCCTGCCAATTGATGTCTGCTTGGCTCCTGAGAAGAAGGGTGGCAACTGACGTGGAGTTGCTTCGTGCCGCGGCCATCAGAGGAGTGCGACCGTCCTTGGTAGGGCTGTTAACGTTCGCGCCCGCCCGGAGGAGCTCGAGAACGACGTTGTGGAACCGACCTTGGCAGGCGACGAGCAGAGCGGTGCAGCCATCGCTCGTCCGTTGGCATTCCACGTCAGCGTCCCCGTGCTGCAGAAGGAGCGTGACAGTCTTGGTGTTCCCGTTTGCGGCGGCCCACCAAAGTGGCTTGCGCCCGTCCTCGTCGGAAGCCAGTGGATTCGCTCCGTGGCGTAGCAACTGGTCAACCACAAAGCTGTGGCCTCTTCTCGATGCTATGGCCAACGCGGTCTGGCCTTTGCGGTCGCAGGCGTTCACTTCCACGCCACCGGCCTTCAGCAGAAGCTCGACAACCTCAACCCGATTCTGAGAGGCTGCCAGATGAAGAGCTGTCCGGCGCTCGTAGTCGCGAGCATTCAGGTCCACGTTCGTCTCGAGGAGAGCGTTCACAACGCTCCCGTGACCAGCGGCCGCCGCAGTATGCAGAGCTGTCGGTGGTAGATTTCCCGCAGAGTTCCCAAACTCGTTTAGCAGCAGCCGCACGATGCTTTCATTGCCAAAGCGACTGGCTAGTTCCAGTACACTCGACTTGCCCTTGTCCGCTCTGAGGGGACCCCTGTTGCAGGTGAGAAGATGCTCCCGGACTTCCCCGATGTCGCCAAAGATGCATGCGAGTTCCAGCGCACTGTACTTGCACTCGGATTCCGACCAACTCCAGCGGCGTTTGAGCAGCCGCACCACAGCTTTATGGCCAGCCTCCGCCGCGACGCACAGCGCAGTCCGTTTCTGGTTGTCTGTTGCCTTTCTGGCGTTTCGGCACAGCAGAAGGGAGACGACGTCAAGCCGCCCTTGCGCTGCAGCGGCGAGCAGCGGCGTCGTATCGCTCAAGCCAGGCGCCCCATCCACCAGCGCTCCGTGGTCAAGCAAGAGCTTCACCGACGGCGCGTGTCCGCACCTAGACGCGGCTAGAAGGGGAGTCGCCCCACTGTGTGTGACGGCCTCAAGGTCCGCCCCTTTCTCGAGAAGGAGCCTCAAGGCAACAAGCTTTCCTGTCCGTGAAGCTGCGTGGAGCGGAGTATCTCCGCACTTGCCCTTCGCGTTGATAGCTGCTCCGTACCGGCCGTCGAGCAAGAGAGACACGACCGCGACCTGTCCGCTCTGGCACGCAAAGTGCAGAGGTGTCAAGCCATCCAGATCCTTGGCGTTGATGTCCGCACCGGCCTCCAGCAGCAGGCGAGCAACTTCTTCCTTTCCCCACCATGCTGCAGAATGGAGCGGAGTGACGCCTCGCGGATCCTTGCCGGAGACGTCCGCACCGGAATCCAGCAGCAGTCGAGCGAGCTCGACGCGACCAAGAAGAGCCGCCAGATCAAGCGCACTCCACCTCCCTTCATGCGGCGTATCGACGTCGATTTCCATGCTGAGCAGTTGTCGAACTCGTCGGAGGTCACCAAGGACGCAAGCCATATGCAGCTCACTGAGACCGTCCCGCTCCGGGCAATGGTGCCCACGCAGCAAGCGCACGATGTTGAGCTGGCCTGCATAGAGCGCTGCGCACAGCGGCGTCCTTCCGTCCTTTGCCTGTAGCGTCGAATCCGCCCCATGCTTCAGAAGCGCGGCCACGACGGAGTCGTGACCACCAACGGCAGCGACGTAGAGAGGCGTCCGGTCTTGGTTGTCCCGCGTGTTTACCGTAGCCTTCGCGCCGAGCAGCAGGTGCACAACATCAAGATGTCCACCTTGGCAAGCCGCAAAGAGCACGGTGGCTCCGCAAGTCCATGTCGTGGCATGCACGTCCGCCGCACGAGCAAGGAGCAGGGACGCGATCTCTTCGTATCCGTTCCGAGCGGCAATCCAGAGCGCGGTCCGGCCCTCTCGGTCCTTTGCGTCGATCTGCACATTTGCGTCGGCGTCGAGCAGGAACTGAACGGCGTTGAGATGCCCTTCCTGCGCGGCGAGGCGTAGGGGCGTTCGGCCATGCTGATCCCGAATCTCAGCACAAGCCCCGCGATCAAGGAGCATCTTCACCATGTCGCAGTTGCCCCCCTTGCAAGCGTGGTGGAGGGGCGAGTAGCCTTTGCACCAGCTAGAGGTGATCTGCGCATCGATGTTCGCGCCTTTGTCCAACAGGTACATGGCGACGTCCAGCTTGGCCGCGCAGACTGCTGCGGTCAAAGGGGTCGAGCCTCTGCTGTTGACGGCTTCAATGACGGCTCCTCGTTCCACCAGCCTTTGCACCGTCTTCAGGTTCCCGATCAGGGCCTGGACGTGCAGGCTCGTCTCGCCACCCCTTTCGAGAGCGGCTCGGTCTGCACTCTTGCTAAGCAGCAACCTCACCACGTGAGCTTTCCCCCGCCAGGCTGCCAGATACAGAGGCGTCCCCCCGCTGATGCTCTTGGCTTCCTTGTTCGCGCCATGGTCAAGCAGCAGTGACACGATCTCCGCATGGCCCTGCTGGCAAGCAACGAAGAGAATGGTCCAGCTCTTATCTGTGCTTCTGGGCCCTTCCACGTCGGCGTGATGCTGAATGAGGGTCCTCGCGACTTCGAAATGGCCATTACGGCACGCGAGCCAGAGCGGCGTCTGGCCATCTGCATCTTCCGCATCAACTTCAGCGTTGTTTCGTAGGAGGAGACGCGCGGCGCTTTCATGGCCCTCTGCAGCCGCCAAGTGGAGCGGGGTTTTGCCATCGTGCTTCTTGGCATCCACTGGCGCGCCGCGGTCTATCAATAGAGCCGCCACGTCGACGTCGCCGCACTGGCAGGCGTAGTGCAGCGGGGTCGACCAGTAGCGGCCACTGCTCTGCACATCGGCGTTTCTCTCGAGCAGCAGCCTCACAACATCCCGTTGGCCACGCTCACAAGCCAGATGGATCGGGGTGCAACCGCTCTGTCGAACGGCATCCACGTCTGCGCCGTTCTCGAGCAGGAGCTTGACAATTTCCCTGTGGCCCCTACTTGCAGCGAGGTGCAGCGCAGTCTGCCCGCCCTGCTTGACTGCGTCCACTGGAGCTCCGTGCGAAAGGAGAAGCAAGGCCACCGTGTGATGACCTTGGAAGGCTGCAAGATGGAGCGGTGTTGCTTCCCACTTGTCTCGCTTGTCGATCTGAGCACCCTTCTTCAGCAGGAGAGAGACGACTACAGAGTGGCCATTCCACGACGCCAAATGAAGGGGCGTACAGGCGTCTCCCTTTTCAACGTCCACCCCAGCTGCTCTGTCGATCAGCAACGAGACCACGGCGTTGTGTCCGTTGTAGCAGGCCAGGTGCAACGGCGTACATCCGTCGAGGGCACGCTCGTCCACCTGGGCTCCACACGTGAGGAGGAAGGCCACCATGGCTCGCTGGCCTTCCCTGGACGCGATATGAAGCGGCGTCCACCCCTCCCGCTCCTTGACGTCGACGTAGGCGCCTCTGCGTGTAAGAAGCCCAACGACGCCGATTTGATCATACTTGGCCGCCAGGTGCAGGGGCATCCATGAGTCCGTCTTCCTCTTGTCAATTTGAGCGTGGCGGTCGAGGAGAAGAGCTGCAGCCTCTGCATGGCCATACCGGGCGGCGATGTGCAGTGGCGTTCGTCCTTGGTGTCGCAGCTTTGACCTCCGATCCGTCGCATTGACATCCGCGCCGGCGTCAAGAAGCCTGGTGATGATGCCGCAGTGGTTGGATCGCACGGCGTGATGAAGAGCCGTCCGCCCCTCGCCGTCACGGACGTTCACGTCGCTTCCGTTCGACAGCAGCTCGACAACGCGATGCTCGTCTCCAGATTCAGCAGCGACGTGCAGCGCTAGCCGACGGCAAGCTTGCTCAAGGATGTCCTCCTGGATGCCTTCAGATGGAGACAAGTGGCCACCATCGGGCCCTGAAAGTCCGTTGATGACGTCCCCAACTTCGATGCTGCAGCGGGACTGCACATCCGCCTTCAGATTGATGTCGCTGCACACGCCCAAAGGGCAGCCCGCTACAATGCCAAGAGAGACGCCTTCTGGGGGCCATTCCTCTTGCTCGATTTCGTCCAGAGGCTCTTCGAAGCTAGGATCAACTGGGCGAGTCGGCGCTTCTACGTCGCCAACCTCCACCGTCCGGAATCGACCCTGCATCGAGCTAGGGTTCAAGGCGGCTAGGATGCCGCTCGTGCTCGCAGGCTGGCAGAAATCCGCGAAGGGCATCTTGCAGTCTTCCAGCGCATTGGGAACTGCTTGTGTCGCTGTGGCAGAGGCTTCGTAATCGTGTTGATGACGATCTTCGTATGGGTGACGATCTTCGAATGGGTGGCGATTTTCGAAAAGGTGACGATCTTCGTCCGGATGGTGATCTTGATCCGCATATTGCCGTCGCTCTTGCCGAAGAATTTCGTCGTATCCCAAGCGAAGCGTCACGTCCGCATCGTCACCCACCTGGAACACCTTCTTGGCGTCTGACAAGAAGCCGCGTCGGTCGAGCTTCGCCCTCAGCTTGCGGCACACGGGCCTCAGCAATCGCCTGACGCTTGGTGGCACCGTTCCCAATGCTGGCCAGCGCTTTGCAATCCAGTCGAGCTTCATTTCAGGCTTCTCGAGACTCAAGGACAAGTAGTCGAGGTGCTCAGCAGGGATGTCTTCGCACACGTCCAGGTCATGCTGATCTGAGACGAACCTCCTCAAGCTTGCCGTCCTTTCGGGGAGCACTACGCTGGCCTGAGCCTGAGGTGCGCCAACGTTGATGCAGCTCTGCTTCGTGCTCTCCGACGAAGAGTCTTGGCCCATGCTCTGCAACGGTAGCAAAAAATGGTCAAGCGGCCAACGGAAGGCGGGAGTTGCGTGCAGCATCTCGCCAGGTCCACGGGTCAGGACCATCCACAGTCCCTGATCCAGTTCCTCCACAACCTCGTCAGAAATGCTTGGGCAGTCGAGCAGAGAATGCTTGACGCCGCCGCCTCTGTGCAATAGGTCTATGCGAGGAAGCGAGATCTGGTGTGAACTCGTGGCAAAGCCATAGACGAGTACCACGCTGACCCCTCGAAAGCGTGCAAACGCGGCGATTTCCCTAAACCCCAACGAGAAAGAGTGAGTGAGTGAGAGAGAGTGAGTGAGAGAGAGAGAGAGAGAGAGAGAGAGAGAGAGAGAGAGAGAGAGAGAGAGAGAGAGAGAGAGAGAGAGCGAGCGAAAGAGTGAAATGACTGTCCAAAGAGCACGAGGTGCTTGGCTGCTGCAGGACCCCAAATTCTAGCCAGACACCGCGATCTTGAAGGTTCAAAAAGATGCCACTGACCTGATCGTCGTGCCAGCGCATGCTTGCTCCGCACCATTTTCGCCGTCCGCGCTGGTGGCGACTTCCGGAAGATCGGTACCGCCGCCACCTTCCCTTCGCTGGCTGCAGGTGGCCAAATCGATTTCCTCGGCTCCCCGGCGGACCAAGTAATCACACTGGGATTGCGAAGCTTGGGCAAGCTCCAAAACGCGGGAAAGCTTACCCGCGTAGCGGAGATCCTCGCGACCGTTCTCGAATGCCACTGCGTAGTCCGTCATCAGCGCACATACACCGATGATGAAACTAGCGCATTTCCCATTCGGCACGGAGTGACAACCTTCCTCCATCCGGCGCCACTGGAACCAAAAGAGGATCATATCGATCGCGTCCAGGAGCTCCGCGTCGTTACTCTCGTCGTCGGAGTCGTCCAATTCGCCGATTCGGGTGTTGAGGAATATCAGCTCTGAGCATCTCTTGTCGAACTCTTTCTGGAGTGTCCTTTGCTTCTCCGAGTCCTCCTGCTGTTTCACTCTGTGCAAAAGAAGCGCGTAGGCTGACTTCTTAGCTTCTGATGGGCCGCTCGAAGACTGGGCAAGTTCCCCATCCAACGTGTAGGCGACGGTCAGCATCAGCTCCATCACCCTTCGAGGCAGCTTTGTGTGGCGCAGTTCATACAGGAGCGTCCGCAACCTCTCCTCCTTATCCTCACTCCTGCGAAGGCCATCGATGCAGAGGAGATCGAGCCAACGCTGGACCTTCTCCTGCATCTGACGCTCGTCGGAGGTCGGATGAGGAGAAACGTTCTGCGGGTGCTGCCCTGAGAAGGGATTCACAGACGTTTTCTGTGCTTCTTGGTCTCCATTCGGTGTTGCAGAGGCCATTTCTTCCGCGGCTTCGTCGCGAAGGGAGGTCCGCTTTGAAGGAGCCGTTCGTGCAGAGCCTTCCCGTTCACGCATGAAAGTACCCTTTTGTGCGGCCTTCTTCGCGAAGGAGTCCGCCGGCGGCTGAGCCACCACTTCTGTCGAGTGATGTTGAGTGGCTTGCTTCTTTTGATGTGTGGGATTCGCGTCGAAAAGAGGTTCTGCTTCCTGAGTTCCGTTCACAGGCTTTACTGCCGCGCCAACATGAGGTGACGCTGGCATCATCGAGTGCTCAGCATGGCCATTACCAACGGAGGACCACAGCGGATCAGCCTCTTGTTTTCCGTTGGGAAGAGCTGCTGAATCTTTGACATCGTCAGCATTCGAGGACCTCTGGCGATGATCAGCTTTCGCTGGCAACACACTGCGAAAGGGAGAAGGAGAGGTGGACTCGGGGTCGGTTGCAGGGGAGTTTTCAATTCCAGATCGGTTCCCACCGGCTCCCGAGTGCTTTGGGTCCGTCCATTTCCCAGCTTTCGTGCTGGTCTGGGCTGGTTGCTTCCTCGGCTGCCTTGTCGAGTGGGGCAGTGGAGGGCGAAGTGCGTCTGCGCCATTCCGCCAAGACGCAGCCGCTAAAAGTCGTCCCTCGTGGCCCCACTCCTTCGCCTCCCATGAAGTCTCAGAGGCTTCTTTCAAGGAGGAAGAAGCGGGCTGGCGAGGACCTTCCTCGTGCGTGCAGTTTCGGTGTCGCTTGGCAGGGTTTTCGGAGGAATCTAAGGGGGACCTCATGGCAGCTTCAGCTCCCAGTAGAGCGGCGACGTCTCCAGCATCCCCCGCGCTTACCAGATGACGCGCCATCCACAAGTGACGCAGAGCCCTCCGACCGAGGCGCTTCGCTCGCGAGCGACGGCAAGGGGGCCGCAAAGCGGCCTTGGCCTTGCGAACGTTTCTTCTTGAGCTCCCGTTGCAGGTCTTCTAGAGACATGGCAGGTTGTCGAGATACTCGGCCAGTGCTTCCATCAGAGAAGGCCATGCTGAGGATCGCCGCGCGTGGCCCTAAGCAGCCTTCTGGTGGGGGTCAGCATCGTGCGGGGGACACTTCCTCCTATTCAGGGGATCTGCGGCGCTCAGCAGCAGAGGCGATCACGCTGCTCAGTGATTGGTTTGTATAAGGGATGTTGAAGCTTTGCGGTGTTCGATTGGTGATACCCTTTGGATACTCCCTTTCGATTGGTGCCTTTTTACCCTTGAAGGATCCAGATTGGTGCTTTTCTCACGTGAAGGGTCTGGATTGGTGCCTTTTGGCGACTTCGGAACTTCGGAACTTCGGAAAGAGTCCTTTTAAGGCCTTGGAACCGTTTTGTCATGATCGGTTTCAGGTTTCCCAGATTCCGTGCTGCCTTAAAATCATCACTGGAGCGAGGAAGCGAAGAAGCGAAGAAGCGAAGACCAAACTTTGAAGAGAAGCTTCGCACTATGCCAGGAGACGAGCATGCACGACGCCAAGAAAACTCAAGCTCTCTTATAGTGATGGTGCTCGCAAGGCTGTCCTCCTCAGCTCCGCAACCATCCAAGCCACAGACGAGCCGCGCTTGGCTCGAGAACATGAATACAAATCGTTCGATTCAGCAAGACGGCACTCACACTGGCTCACATAAAGCCAGTTCCAAAAGTGTGCTGTTCTTGCCTCGCTACATCAAAGAGAGACAGACTTTCATCTCTTCGTCAGACAGATGCATCTGCTCCGAGCGCTCGACTCCTTATAGACTACGCTACACAGCTACGACAACGGAATAGGTCTCTCGCCCAGGGTATCGGCCACAAAGCTACGCCTATGTATCGTGCGCCTACTACTTCTCTTCCTTCATCTTCGAGCGAAGCTTATCGCACCAAAAACCACCAAGGACCGAGTATCCACAATGGATACTCGTGCGCGAAGTGCTATGTAGAAGGAAGTGTAATCTCTGCTCGTTTGAGAGAGCAGCAGTACGCTTCTTCAGGTAGTTCGGTCGGATGTACGTCGTCAATGTCGGACACTTTGATCCAGGCTGTTGCGGCGCAGGAGAGGGAACTCTGTGTGTCGTACAGAGCCTCTCTGGCATGGTCATCTCTCCCAAATCCATCCATCCTTCCTTCCATGCTTCGCAGCCCGCGAGTCCTCCATTGCCTCCTGCTTCCGCTTAGTTCCTCCTGGCCTTGCCTGGCCGATGTGGCCAGCGCGGTTGCCGTCCAACGGAACACGAGGAAGGTACACCTCACCAGTTCCCATATCCCATCCTGAGATCTGAGGGAGTTCTGCTTCGGCTCCAAGAAGGGTATCGGCCAGGAGCATCTCGTGGTAGTCTCCCACTGAGCGTATCTGGAAGGGGTCGTTCTCAACCGGAGCAGCTGCGTCTTCCAGGTTGTACGTCTCCTTGAGTTTTGCGAGCTCCTCCGCCATGATCAATTCATCATCCGCCGGGCTCGGCGCGGCTCCTCCGGCGTCCATGGCCGAGCTGCCAGGGCTGGTTGACCGCGCAAGCTCCTCGACGAGCTCGGAGAAGCTTTGGCCTTCCTCTCCGAAGAGTGGGACGCCATTCACAACCTCCAGAATCTCCAGGAGAGGATACCCATGCTGCGCCGAGACACTTCGATCGTGCTTCGTGGTCTCAACGGCGGTGCCAGAGCTGCTGCGGAGCTTCGAGTCGTACACGTCGTGTGCCACATTAAGCTGCTCAAAGAAAGGATTCTTGTCGTCCGCCTCGTGATCTTGATGAGACGCCGAGGCCGAGGCCGAGGCCGAGGCCGAGGCCGAGGCCGAAAAGGCTGGAGGATGCTCCAGCAGCTGGCGGTCGACCGGCGCAGCGAACTCTCTGCTGACCATTTGGGCCGCGTACTCCGCCTGCTCCAGTTGCGGCCGCCAGACATCGAGACATTTGTCCTTGATGTAGCTCTTGAAGATGTCATGGAGGCGTTTCTCAACCTTGAAGACCTCCGTCAGCCATTTGGTTTCCTGGGTCCTTCTTGTTGACTTTGTCTTCTTCGTCGTCGTCGCCTCCTTCTTCTCCTTCTCCTCCTTCTCCTCCTGCTTCACCTTCCTGTCCTCGTCGGTGGCTGGGCCTCTCTTTGCTTGGCTCTTGCCTCGGAACTGCTTCGCCTGCTTGGACAGGGACAGGTAGAAGAGGATGCTGCGCTGGAGGTCGGTGGAATCCGCCAACGAGATGCCGGTCTGCTTCGCGCAGCTCCTTTTGAGCGTTCGGAGGGCGTCTTCTTCAAATGGATCGAGCGTCTTTGCGAACAAGGGTGGTCCCTGCAGATCAAGCCAGGCACTCGTGGGGTATCTGAAGGCCGGGTGAGCACGGAACGTGGCTGGACTTGACCCGTCTCGGGTCAATACCAGCCACAGCGCGTCGTCGACCCTCTGGTCGAGCTGCTCGGCCAGTTGGCCAGGGGGAATCGGATCACTCACGAGGCGGTCGTCTGGATAGATGATGCGAATGCTGCGCGGCTCAAAGGATCCCATGGCCCGTCGTGCGGTTTCAAGCACGACGATCGAAAACTGGTGCTGCACGGCGAGCGCCTGGAGGTCGCTGCAGAGGGAATGGCGAGAGGGTCAGCTGCGTCTGGGATGGCATGGATGGAGACGCGTTCTTGCAGAGCAACTTACAGCAGAGTGACAGGAAAGTCTCGGGAGCATAGAAGACGCGTGCCTTGGAGCTGCCGAAGGCGGCGTCGGTGAATCTCCTGCACAACCGAGCCGATCATCGTGGTGGCCGGCTTCTGGGCGGCGTCGTTGAGCGACCGAACCCCGGTGTCGATCATCTCACGTACAATTTCGTCTTCTCGCTTCGCCTTTGACAGGATGTCAGAGAGCTGGATGCCGTAGGCGGGGTGGTCGCATCCATTTGGGGACTTGCGCATCGTCAGGTAAACGCCGAGGGTGAAAGGTAGCCAGCTACTGCTCGGAAGCATCATCATCAGGTCGTTTTCCCGTTTCCTTTTCGACCTAAGGATCGAAAAGACGACGTTAAAGGCACAGCAAGGCGGACCGGACCGTGCTTAAGACTCATCTCGCACGCTCGCTACCCAAACAAGACTCACATCATGAGGAACAGGTCTACGAAGTTGAAGAACGGATTCTCCTTGGCCGAAGGCAAGGCCCGCTTCCGGCCAGCCACGCTCGCGCCGCCGCGGGCAATGGGCTCGTGGGCTCCCCACTTCACTTCCGAGGTGGCAGGCCTTCCGGCGGCGTCGCTGAGCTGACTGCCATCCCGGCTGGGGCTGGTTCCCGTGGTGCGCGGGGAAGAAGTGCTCGCAAACTCGTTGGGAGGTTCGGAATTCGCCGGGAACATGGGGCGCATGGTCCTCTGAACATGCAGCTTCGCAATTTTCCCGCCCCTTAGGACCTTGAGCTTGGCCGAGGAAGCGCGCATGCTGAAAAGCGCCCCGGGAAGTGGGCCACACCGCACTGGAGGAGACCCACTGTGGCCGTCTGCAGGTTCTCCGAGGTCGGAACAGGACAATTTCGTCACTTCTGCGTCTCTCCGACTGACCAATCCGGTGTCGGCGTCCACCTTCCGTCTATGGCGGTATGCCATAGCTGCACAATCGCCATTTGGTATGAACTTTCATTCTGAACTTTCATGGAGTGAGTCCCATTGGGTGTAATAAGAACCCTCGCTTCTATGATTGGCTCGGCTGATGGTTTCCGTCGGAATCCGAACGAAGGAAAAGCCGAAGCACGCGAAGCCGTGACGGACGGAGCCGCCGCCTGGATGGATGGAAAATGATTATTCGATTCTGTCACGTCTACGCGAGCGTCCAAGATAAGCACCTTGTCGAGATGTGTTTTGACGAGGAGTTGTTGTCGAAGCGGTTTTGGTCGAAGTCAGAAGTGTTTTTTTGTCGTCGCTGCAACAAAGCACAAAAATCGGCTAAACCTTGCAGCGAAGAGGCTGCGCTTAGTCTGAACACGGTACCAACAAAGCTGCTGCCCGTCTCTTTCCTCAACACACCGGTCGTTTGCGCTCGTTTCCACAGAAAACTCTCACCCCACCCTGTCGGCCCATAGTTCGCTCTCTTGATACATACTTATACATGGCTGCCAACTATACATCTCATTCATCTTTACTGCATGCATACACTATTGGACTCTGTAGGTCAAGACCAGGAAACGCCGTCATCCACCGTCCGTCGATTTCCATCATCTATCCCTCCCCTCCCGCCCAATACGGAAGAGCTCACCCACTCCGCGAGTTCTCACGGAATGCCAAGCCACCGCCGGGGGTAGGTCCAGAAGCGCCGCTGCCCTGCACATCATCACCTGCTTGCTACCTACACCTTCTCCCTTCTGTCAACAACCCACGCGGGAAGGCCCTACTCCTCGCGGCAGCCGGGACTGTGAAGCCCTGGCGTCTCTTCTGTCCGGGGTGCTGGACCTTGGCGACGCTCCGGCCGTCCGGCAGCCGTACCGTCATCCTCCGGAGCGGGAGGCTGGCTCTCCTCCGCCGCTGGGCCCCACCTCTTCAAGTAGTACTCGAGCTGCTGCAGGATGCACTGACGCAGCCCGGGATCAACGCTCGACACCGAGTCTGGGTTGACGTCCATGGCAATCAGAGCGATCGCCAGATCCTGCTTGAGGGCTGGCGGAAACCTGCTGCTCCGGATGCCCGAGCAGATGCTCTGCAGTTCAGCTGGCAGAACCTCTTGCGACGACGGGCCACGATGCTGTTGGAGGTTCTGAATCACGCTCATCAGGCTGGATGGGTCACGGTGTAGCTCCGTGCGAGCCATGGCCTGGCCGTTAAATTCTGGACTGGAGTTGGATGGCCGCGGAGCGATTTCCTCATACCGCCTCTTCCTCGACGAAGCCTGCCCGCGACCTTTTTCTCCACCTCCAGATTGCATGGCGTAGACGCTACCTCCGTCTACACTGGGCGCCAGCTCGTCCAGGCGCCTGGCGGAGAGCAAATCACTCTCACTCAAGGATCGATGCAGCACGTGGAAGCGGGCTAGCATGTCCTGCCGTCGTGCATGGCCAACTGCTCGCTCCGCCCGCGTGGCCGGGAAGAGGCCCATTGGCTCCGAGGGAGCGGCGATGTCGCTGTCCTCCTGGAGACGCGGAAGCCCGTCCTCCTCCTCCCAAATCACCTCAGCGACATAGGATCCCGTGTCGCTTCTGCTCGAGGTGGACTCCGTCTCGCACTCGGACGCCGTCTCTCCCGACGACGATGCCTCTGCTTGGGCGTGCTCTCTCAGCAAGTCGCAGATGTCCACCCGGCGATTCTGTTCCGCCAGCCTTACGTGCGAGCGGTAGCACGCAGCGCCGTGCTGCAGCAGGCAGGTGACCATGGTAACTTTGCCAAGATCGACGGCGAAGCCCAGTGGCGTGCGTCGGCAGCCGTCCCGAGCTTCCAGATTGGCGCCGAAGCGGATGAGCAGCTCGGCCATTTGCGTGTCCTCATTGCGCACGGCGAGGTGCATGGCCGTGGCCCTGTCGCTTCTCAGAAGGCCGGCTCCACCTTGCACCTCTTCGGCAGCTTCTTCGCCATAGGCTCGATTGACATCTGCACCGCGAGCGAGGAGGAGCCGAGCGACGCTCGTGTGGCCAGCTTCCACGGCAAAGTGCATGGCAGTCATTCCCTGTCTCCCAACAGCTTCGATCTTTGCTCCCTTGTTCAGGAGGCATTCCACGACTCCCTCATGGCCGCTGCACGCGGCAAGATGCAGGGGGCGGCACTTGAAGCTTCTCCACGAGGCCATCGCCGGGGGCAAGGACACTGCTCGCTGACGAAGGGCTAGACCCGAAGTCAGTCTCCACCACTGCTCCATCTCGCTCTCCACGTCCCCAGCGTTCTCCAGCAAGAGGCCGACGATGTCCTCGTGGGAATGCTGGATGGCCACATGAAGAGGCCTTGCACCATTTGCCTTCGCCTTGCACGGGTCCGCCCCGCGGCGCACAAGCTCCGCCACGGCGCTCGTTTGTCCACAGGCCGCGGCGGCATAAAGTGCCGTCGTGCCACGGAGGGTCTCCGCGTTAACGTTTGCATCTCTGCTCAGGAGCAGCGCGATGATCGCCGCATGGCCATGCTTGGCCGCCGTGATCAACGGCGTGACACCGAGGGGGCCCTGGGCCTCCAGGTCGGCGCCCTCTCGTAGCAGAAGTTTCACCACGTCCTCGTGGCCACCTGTGCAGGCGCGATGGAGAGGCGTGTGCCTACCTCTCCCACCGGCCCCATCAGCCAACGAGCCGCTCCTTTTCAGGAGATACTCGACGACTCCAACACGACCCGCCCGCGCAGCCAGCCCCAGAAGGTCCAGGTCTAGGATTGTCTGTGAGGCGTCTGCGTCGCCCAGCAACGCCTTCACCATATCCACGTCGCCCAAGCTGCACTGAATGCGAAGCTCGCCTGAGCGACTGGGCCCGGCCCGGTCTTCCTCGTGCAAAAGCGCCACAGCTTGCGGCTGCCCATGCTCTATCGCGACTTCCAGGGGCGTCTTGGATTGGGTGGAAAGGGCGGTGGCAATGGCGCGACGATCCGACAACAAACGCTTCAGCATGCCGGTGAGCCCCTTTCGAGCGCACATGTGCAGTGGTGTAAGGCCCGTCTCGTCGCTACAGTTTACGTCGGCGTTGGCCTTCAGGAGCATCTCGACGACATCCGCAAAGTTGCCTCTGGCAGCCATGTGAAGCGGCGAGCACCCGCACTTGTTTCGCGCATTCGTGTCTGCACCAGCCTCCAGAAGCTGAGCTACGACATTGCCATAGCCCTTCGCGCTCGCGGCGTGCAGAGGGCTGCAGCCGTGAAACGACGCAGCAGCGACGATGGCGCGTTTCACTGGTTCATCCACACCCAGAAGCTTGTTCACCACGTTGCTCCAACCGTGGGCAGACGCCCACCAGAGTGGCGTCCGCTGGCACTTGTCAGGCTTGGTGGCGTCCGCGCCGTGGCGTAAAAGCACTTCCACAGCGGATCCGTGCCCACTCCTCGCCGCGTACAGAAGCGGCGTTTGGTCCTCGAAATCGACGTCATTGACGCGTGTTGCCTCCTGACTCACCAGCTGCTGCAGGATATCAACGCAGTTGTGCATGGCGGCATGGTGGAGAGCCGTGCGTCCGTGCATGTCGCGCGCATTCACGTCGAGATCCTCGCATCGGTTCAGCAGAGTCGCGACTACGGCTGCATGGCCCTCTGATGCCGCTATATGAAGCGGGGTGGAAAAGCACGCCGTCGCACACTTTGCGCCGCACATCACCAACTCCTCAACCATGCCGACCAGGCCGTGGCGACACGCCACATGCAGAGCTCTTTCCCCTGCTCCCAGATCCTCGTCAAGGAGAGAGGGATTGCTGTGTAGCACGGCGCGCAGGCGTTGGACGTCCCCAGATGCTAAGAGTTTGGCAAGCAAGGTGGACTCCAGCTCGTCGACGCTGGCAAGCAGGAACTCGCTCACCGCTCGGTGTCCGCTCTCCGCGGCCAGCTGACCCGCCGTCTTGCCGTCCCTAGTGACGGAAGCAGCGTCGGCGTCTCGGCCCATCAAGAAGGCCACGACATCGAGGCACCCGGTGGAAGCGGCGGCTTGGAGCGGCGTCATGGGAGCTCCAGGGAGACCATCGATAGCTGCGCCAGCATCCACAAGAAGCCTCGCTATCGCTTTGTGGCCAAAGCGACAGGCCAAGACCAGCGGTGTAGAGCCTTCTGCGCTCGCGGCGTCCACGACTGCCCGCTTCGCGAGCAGATGAGAGGCTGCGGCGTAGCTTCCGGTGCGGCATGACCAATGTAGCGCAGTCTCCCCATGGTTATCTTGCTCCTCCACACGAGCGCGCTTCTCCGTCAAGTAGCTGAGGATCTCACAGCGGCCGGACTCGGCGGCGACGTGAATAGGAGCCGCTCCATTCACATCCTTTGCGTTCGCGTCTGCCCCGCGATCCAGGAGCAACTTCACGGCCTCCAGCCGTCGCCAGTGGATGGCAGTGTGAAGCGGCGTCGATTTCTTCGGATCAACCCCATGGATGTCGGCGCCTTGTTGGAGAAGCTTCTCAGCCAAATCGACGCGGTCGAAGGCGGCGGCGAAGTCCAGAGGGCTCCACCGTCCCTCGTGCGCTGGGTCGGTCTCACCCGCTTCACGAAAACTGCGCTCAAGCATGCCGGCGTCTCCGAGGCAGCATGCGAGATGCATCATGGTAGTCCGAGCCGACAGTTTGGCACCCCGGCGATGCAGCAGGCGAACCATGTCAACCTTGCCCAGATGGATGGCTTCGCCGATCGCCGTCCTTCCACGCTTTGAGGTGCGCGACGAGTCGGCTCCCTCGTCGAGCAAAGCATTCACGACGTCGATGTGTCCAGCACCGGCAGCAAGATGCAGTGGGGTCCTATCCTCGCGATCAGCAGCGCTGAGGTCCGCGTTCTTGCCAATCAACATCTTCACAATCGTCACGTGGCCAGCGCCGCAGGTCACCGCCAACACCGAAGCGCCGTCAATCGAAGTGGCCCGTGGATCGGCTCCGTGCTCGAGGAGCAGCGACACGACATTTTCATGGCCGTTCTTGGCACTGACCCATAGGCACGTGCGCCCCTCGGCGTCAGCGACGTTGACGAGCGCCGGGTCCCTGCCAACAAGCACCTTGACAATACCGGCATGGCCTTGCTCGGCGGCCAGGAAGAGAGCCGTTTGGCCGCCAAAGGTACGGGCCTCCACGCTTGCGCCAAGCTGCAGAAGAAGCCTGACCATCGTGGCCTTCCCGCCAATGGCGGCGCGATGCAAAGGACTCAGCCCCAAGCCAAAGTCCAGGGTGTCCAGGGTTGCACGATTGGCAGCTAGGTGCGCCACCACTCCTCGTCGATTCATCTCGACCGCGACCGCAAGTGGCGTCGCCCCTGCCTTGTTGACGGCATTGATGTCTGCGCCTTCCCTTATCAGCTTCCAGACGTCCTCGATTCTTCCGAGAAGGGCTGCGATGTGCAGATCGGTCTCTCCGCTCTGGCGCAGCTCCTCCTCCCGAGCGCCGCTTTTTAGAAGCTGGCAGACGATCTTGTCCCATCCTCTCGACGCCGCCGCGCATATTGGGGTCTGGCCTCTGACGTCTCGGGCCTCCACATCCGCGCTGCTTTTAAGCAGCAAAGCGACGACGCCGGTCCGGCCGTTTCGACAAGCAATCGCGAGAGGTGACTGTCCTTCCGGCGCGTGCGCCGAACCCTCCACGTTGGCTTTGCTGCCAAGCAACAACTTCACCACGTCGGTCTTGCCCGCCTCACAAGCTAGCCACAAGGCAGTACGACCTTCCGCATCCTCGGCGTCGATCTTCACACCATTCCTGAGCAGCAAGGATACAACCCCTACGCGGTTGTTCTTCGAGGCGATGTGAAGTGGGGTTTTCCCATCGTGTCGCCTCGCCTCGATGTCGACCCGCTTCTGCAGAAGCAGGGAAGCCACCTCTAAGCGGCCGCCTTCGCATGACAGGTGGAGTGCCGAAGAGCCGTCGTGTCTCGTCAAATGAGGATCGGCGGCATTCTCAAGAAGCCTGGAAACGACGTGTGCGTGTCCTTTCGTCGACGCCAGCTGAAGAGGCGTCGAGCCATCCTGCGTCACGGAGTTGACGGCTGCGTCTCTCTTCATGAGAGCGACGGCGACGTCGACGTGGCCCTCCACGGCAGCGAGGTGGAGAGGGGTCTGGCCCGCCCGTCTCGCGTGTACGTCTGCGCCTTGATCTAGCAGCCCAAGGACGACGCTGCCGTGGCCTTTGAACGCAGCTAGATGTAGCGGCGAAGCCCCGCGACTGTCTCGCCTGTTTACTTCAGCACCATTTTCTGCTAAGAAGGTAGCAACGGCGGCATGGCCACTCCACGCTGCCAGATGAAGCGGCGTGCAGCCATCTGCTTTGACACTGTTGGGGTCGGCGCCTTTTCTAAGTAGCAGCGACACCACGTTCTCGTTGCCGTTGTAGGATGCTAGATGAAGCGGGGTACATCCATCAGATGCCACGCTCATCAAATCAGCTCCTTGACCGATCAGCAGCTCGGCCGTCTCCTCGTGGCCCTCTCTTGCCGCGATGTGCAACGACGTCCAATTGAAACGATCCGTCGTATCAACAGCCGCGCCGCGCTCAACAAGCGTGCCGACGACCTCGATGTGGTTGTACTTGGCCGCCTGGTGGATTGGTTTCCACCCGTCCTTCTTCTCCTTGTCGATTTCGGCCCCCCTGTCCAGCAGGAATTTCACGATCTCCTCGTGGCCGTATCGCGCAGCTAGGTGAAGTGGCGTCCGCCATTGGTGCCGTTCAGCCTTCTTCTTGTCGACCGCGTGGATGTCGGCCCCTTTGTCCACCAAGATCTGCACAAGGGGTAGGTGGCCTTCCTCGCATGCCACGTGGAGGGGCGTCTGGTTGTTGGAGTCCTTTGCGTCCACGTTCGCCGAGAAGTAAAATAGAGGGCGCGTGACATCCGTGCAGTTATTGAGAGCCGCGCAGTGAAGCGCCACTCGCCCGTCTTTGTCGGCTGCATCGACAAGGGCGCCACGCTCCAGAAGCAAGTAGGCGATCTCTTCCCTCCCCCGCGCGGCGGATACGTGCAGAGCCGTCGCCTTCTCGCTGTCTCGGTGATCCGCCTTTGCATGTTGGGAAAGAAGAAGGCGCACTGTGCTGGTGTGACCTCCGACAACGGCATCATATACCGCTGTACGTCCGTCCGAGTCCACAACGTCGACGGAGGCGACTGCGTTTCCGAGCAACGACTGGATGCGGCCATTGTCTCCCTCTGCGGCAGCTCGATGCAGAGAGCTTCTTGCGGAGGCGCTTGGAGAAGCCTGTTTCAGCCGTTTGCGGCTGGCACGCTCTGCAGCGGTGCCCCAGGGGTGCTGTGACCGGGACGAGGAGCTTTCAATTTGACCAGTTTTCGGCGGGCCGTGAGGTCCTTGTTCTTTGTCGGGATCATTGTCGGAGCCCAAGGACGGTTGGTCAATGAACTCAGAAGCCGAGTTCGACGCTGCAGCTTGCGTACGCTTTCTGGTGCTCGGATCGGGTGTCTCCGCCGCTCGGTTTTCACGGTCGATGCTGCCGTCCGCCGAATCAGCTTGAAGCGGAGGAGAGCGGGCCGAAGCCAGCGGCGAAATGCCGGACTCCGAAGCTTCCTTGGAAGTTCGCTGCCGATTGGTAGGAGGCTCTGTGGGAAGACCTGAAGTTCCCTTTTCCTTGTCCCATCGCAGTCGCTTCTTTCGTAGCGGAGTTCGTGGCACGGTGCTGCCTGTCCCGCTCGGCGGAACCTGAATGTCAGAACCTTCTTCGCTGCGCGGTGCCGCGTTGGGAGCACGAAAGGGTTCGGCCCGGCCCTCGGCCGGACCAATCTTGCCCCGGCTTTCGGCCGGACCAATCTTGCCCTGGCTTTCGGCCGGACCGATCTTGCCCTGGCCTTCGTCTGAATCGTCGCGTCCCGGCTGCTCTTGCTCCTGTCGCACTGCTGACCCGCCTGCTGACGTGCCTGCAGGCGGGTCGTACCTGTCCCACTCCGCAAGCATGTCGATTACACGGTCAAATTCGTCATCTGGATCGCGGGTGGTTGCCGAGAAGGGCGGCGTGTCGTTGAGGATCTCCTTTGCCGCGAAGCTATGCAAGGGGTCGTCTCCTGTGGCGCTTGGTGGAGAAGGTATTTCCGAGCAAGGCTCCAGGGACCACGAGAACCGATCGGGCGGACTTAATGGATTCAAGCCCTCAAGAGTGATGGAGGGACCCGGGTCGTTGCAACCCACGCGTGCCGCATCGGTCTCAACAGGGTCGTAGTCCTCCCCCCCCTCCTCCTCGTCGTCGTTGTCTTCCTCCTCCTCTGCCTCATCTGCGCCAACTTCGAGACCTTGCGCCATGTCGCCGTCGGTCGCGCGTGCCGGCCCGTTGCCGGCAGGATCATGTTCCTTCTCCTCCACCTGACCTCGTGGGACGTCCAACATCTGACTCGGCGCTTCCACAGCCCTTACCAGTCGGTAAAGGGCCACGGCGATTTCCTCGTAGCCTCTCTGTTTGAGAAGCGCTTTGATTCTCAGGCAAGCCGGCTTGAGGATCTTCTTCAGCTTCCCAATTTTCGTAACGTGCATCCACCGCCTTGTTATCCATTTGAAGTTCAGCCCGCTTTGTAAACAAAGCCCCAAGAAGTCCATGTGCTGGATCGGAGTAGCCGCAAGAAGTTCGACGTTGTGGTGCTTCTTGATGAAGCTCCTCAGCGCTTCGGACAGCTCAGAGCTTCTGGCTGTGGGAACCTTTGGCCAGGAGGCAAGATCTTTCTGAGGGATGCTCAAGGACGAGTCTGACAACTGCATGGGCAAGAGAAAGTAGTCAAGAGGCCAACGGAAGGCGGGCGTGGCATGCCACTTCCTTCCGGAGCCCCTCGAGATGACCATCCATATGCCCCGTTGAAGGTCCGCAGCAATCTGTTCAGGAGGCGTCGTCGAATTCTCGAACACCGCTTCTGTTATGCGGCCATCTTGGTGGAGCACCGTGATCACGGGGAGCGTTGCCCTTGGAGCTCCTTTTTGGAAGCCGAACACCAGCACGATGGGCGTCGCGCTCTCCATGGCGAAGTACCTCAGCTTCTGGACCGGGATCGACTGGTCGTCAACGGGCGAACTAGTTGGGGGTGCAGCCCACCCGGTTTTCCTGACGTAGCTTTGCTCAGCCTGAGCAATTGCGTCGTCCCCTTTCGCAATGTACGCTCGACATTTCTCTGGGTCCTCCACCTCCTTGAGGATCCCTGCAAGCGCCTGGGCGAAAGGGAGACTGTCTTGATGCACACCAGACTGGGCGACGAAATCGCGCATGGCCACGAAGACGCCGATGATGAAAGCGGCGCACTTCTCTTGCTCGACGACCTGGTCCCCATCTTGCCAACGGATGAGCTGATGCCTGCGACGGCGAATTAGACGCGAGGCATATCTGAGAAGAGAGAGGGCGACGGGCGTACCAGAAGAGGACCAGGTCGACCTTGTCACGAAGAGCCTCGTCAATGATGGAGTCCCTTGCAGGATCCCCGTCTTGGCCAGGTTGGCTTCCGATTCGCGAACTCAGAAGTTCGCGCCTGTGATGGCATGCCGCGAAGAAGCGCTTCTCAAGTCGAGACTGCTCCTTGCTGTTCTCGTGACGCTCCAGTAGGGACTTCAGGAACTCGTAGGCTTGCTCAACTCGGTCCGAGGACATTCCGGCGGCGGCGCCGCGCACCTCCCTCTGAAGTGCCCTCGCTACACGCAGCAAGAGAAGCATCACCCCGCGCGGCAGTTCTCGGCGACGCAGCACCTCCAGCAGCTTCCTGCGCTTCTCCTCCTTCTCGTCACTCGTCTCCATGAAGTCGATGGACATGAGCTCCATACATTCGGACACAGTTTCAGCAATCGCGCCCTGCCTTGCGCGCTGAGGTACAAGGGGCGCAGAGGTCAAGACAGGGGCGGAGGGTCAAGACAACGCGGGTTTCAGCCTCTCCACCAACTTCGTACCTCGACTGAGCGGCGCCCCTCTCCACGCTGAGGCTGCTCTTCCGAAGCATGACGAGCGGAGGGTCGAGCTCTGCTCGCTGAGGCCTCTTTGGTCATCATTTTGGAGTCCGCACAGAGCGGAGGAGAGGCCTCCCCAGCCGCAAAAGGGGCCAAAACGCAAAACTCCGGTGCCGAGCACCCGCGGTGCAGCCCTCTCTTGATGCCTTTGGAAGCAAAGCACCGAGGCAAAAGCTTCGGAGGGCCCGAGAAAGCGCAAGCGCCGCTTTCGCGAGCCTAGACGGCGGCTTCGCAGGCCCCTACTTTCGCAGCGGCCTCCGAATTCCGCGCTTTTGCACGCTTTCGAAAAGTGTGTCAAGGATCGGACGCGCTGCGCAGCCGGTCCCGGCGTCCTTTGTGACGCGCGCTGGACCCAGAAGCCTTTCCGAAGGTCTGCGGGGTGGCTGGTGGCCGGAGAGTGTGCGAATGAGCGCCATGTCTTCGTCCGCCTGAGGCGCCCGTGGTGTGGCCTCTACCTCGCTCAAACGGTTCCTATGAACCTGATGCATAGCACGCACAAGACGCCTTGCGATCAATTCTGCGTGCGAGGCATTGGAACCAATGGCGATCCATCGGAGAGACAGCCATTGGGCGGGGTAAGGCGATTCCCTTGGTTTGGCTTGGCCCCCATTGGATTGCGTCCATTGGGATGGCCGATCGTCCCAACGTTCGTTGGCCTCGTCGCGATGGGGCCAATGAAAGATCCCGAATGTCTTTGCCGATGATGTACTAGGTGAAATTCGCTATAATATACAGTAGTATGATGTGGCCACCATCCTCCAACCAACATCGAGATCGATAGACGGGGGACACATCGACGGAAGAATCTGTGACGAAAACCGATCTTTCGCCGAAACTGAAGAATCGACGGCACTGTGTGACTGTGCGACTGACAGTGTTGAACGGCTGGCAATTCGATGGCCCGCCCGAGCCCGACGATCCACCATGCGAGCTTCAGGTGCGGATTTCGAACAAGAACAAGTGTTGTGGGTTGAGCGAGGCGACCGAGTCGGAGCGGCTCTTATCGTCGGCTGGTACCATCATTGGCTGCTCCTAGTGGCGCCACGTGCGTGTCACTGCCTCCTCCCAGCCACGGCTCACGGCTGTTTTTTTTTCCGCATTGCAGCAGCGCGTCATTGACGCTGCCTCGTGGATGCATAAACACAAGCGCACGTGGGGACTTTGCTTCATCTACTCCCGCGCTCTCAACACTCTCTCGCCACCGCACCCTGACAGGAATCCAGTCGGAGATTGGCGTCGATTCTCAAAATTCTGGCCAAGCGAAATGCTGAAACTCGAAAACCGCCATCCTACAGCGCATTGCTACAGCATTCTTAGCAACCATTCTCAGCAACGGAAAACCGCCTATTTACATCTCAATTCGCTGATTTTTCCTGTCCATCCGTCCATCCAAGCTTGGTTTGGATCTTCATGTCTTCGCGCCATTTAGGCGACGCTGTCGTGACTGTGAAGTCGGCCGCGCGTTTGACGCCCATTGCGGGGCTGCGGCGCTCTTCCCTGAAGAGCCGGGTGTGGTATGCCACCGACGATGAGGCTCCCACAGGATCGCCCCACCACAGACGCTCATGCGGTCCCGACCTGCTTCTCGTAAGCGCTCCCGTGCTCTGGCTTCGACTTCTCCTGGCCACCGATGTCTCGTAGGTGTCCCATGCGTCGTCGGTGGCCGCTGCGGGACGAGGACATGGCTTGCGAGGCGAAAGGGGGTGGAAGCGGCGCTTCCATCATGGGCGACTCCGGAGCGTGCCAATAGTTTCGAGCTCTGGACCTCCCCAGCGCGGGGACTTCCGCCACCAGCAGCGAGCGATCCGTAGTCGCTGCGTCTGGGGGAATCGGACGCGATGCTTTTGGCGACCGGACGCGATAATCTCCTCGAAGAAAGACTTCCGCGAGGGACTCGTCTCCGTCGCTGCTGCAGTCCGTGGACTCCGATGCGTAGTCGGTCTCCGTCGCAGACATTGCCGCGGTATCGACCGCGCAGTGCTTGCGAAGCACCTCGCAGATGCCCGGGCAATTCCGTCGAAGGGCAATCGAGTGGCAGGCTTCACTGCCCTGGGCACCAGCCTCGAGTAGATACTTGACTGCGGGCAGATGGCCCGCTTCCACCGCGTTCCGCAGAGGCGTCCTGTGCCGACCATCGACTGCCTCCAACGTCGCGCCGTGGTGCAGAAGCAGGCGGAGCATGTTGACATCGCCCCTTCGCGCGGCAAGATGTAGTGCGGTCAGCCGTGTTGCGGCCCGTTTCTCCGTCTTGAAGAGCACGCGACCTTCGGGGGTACCGACAGCGCCAGGAGGCCCGTTGAGCGTCGGGCGTTGCCGCTTCTCCTCGCCAAAGGATTTTCTTGGATCAGCACCACGCTGCAGCAGAAGCTGGGCGACGTCAATGTAGCCGCCTGCGACCGCAATGTGCAGTGCCGTGACCCCGTGGCTGGCAACGCCGTCGATCGTTGCTCCCTCATCGAGAAGGAGGCGGACCAAGCTCACGCGTCCGTAGCGAGCCGCCAAATGGATAGGGCAGCACCTCGCGGACTGCAGCTTCGGTTCTCGGACTTCTTCAAGCGTGTTTCCCTTCGGACGGGCACTCTCGCCGCGGCCGCTGCTGCTGGCGATCGGCGTCACTTCGCCGTTCATCAACGTGTTCACGCATTGGCAGTTGCAGCGGTCGAGCAGGAGACGGACGACCTCTTCGTGACCAAATCTGATCGCTGCGTGTAGCGCCGTGGCATCGTTCGAGTTCTTCTTCTTCGTGTTGGCGCCTCGCCGAAGGAGCTCCATCACCACGCCGACGTTGCCGAACGCCGCGGCGATGAACAAGGGAGTCTCACCGTTCCCATTCCTGGCTTCCAGATTGGCACGATACTGCGCAAGGCAGCTCACGATCCGGGGAGAGCCATGCTCGGCGGCAATCATCAACGGCGTTGCGCCCATATCGTCAAGGGCATCAACTTCTGCGCCCCGTTCTAGCAAGAAGCAAGTCAGCCGCTCGTTTCCTTGGGCGCAGGCAAGGTGCAGCGGCGTTTGCTTCCCAGATCCCCGGAGATGAGTGCCACGGTCTAGGAGGAGCTGGACGACGGCTAGCTGACCTGCCACGCAGGCCGCCGCCAGCGGATCCCAGTTGCCGTCGAAGGCAAGAGGCTGTCGGAGTTCGCGTCCGCTGACGAGGCTGTCAACTGCTTCAGCGTTCCCGAGCGAGGCCTCGATGTGCAGTTCGCTTGGGTAATTCTCCGCGCCCGCGACTGCAGGACGCAAGAGGGACACAATTCGCGAGTGGCCCTTCTTCAAAGCGATGTGCAGCGGCGATTCGCCTCGATGAGTTGCCACACGTGGGTCTGCGCCGATGCCGAGAAGATAGCCCACCATCTTCGCGTGGCCTTTCCAGGCGGCTTTGTACAGGGGCGTCATGCCCTCTTTGTCCTGGCGATTCCGGTCGATGTCTGCCTTGAAGTGCAGGAGCAGCTGAGCAATCCTCACGTTGTTCGTTCGGGCGGCTGCGCAGAACGAGCTGCAGTTGTAGTTGTTTGGCTGATCCGGATCGGCTCCATGCTCGAGCAGCTGGCGCACGATTTCGTAGTAGCCGCCTTCGCAGGCGACGTACAGACTGCTGCAGCCGTTGGGCTTGCGGGTGGCCCGGATGTCGACGTTGCCGTTGTGCAGCAGCTTGGCAACAACTCGCTCCCAACCGTAGAGCGAGGCCCACCACAGAGGAGTCCTCCCGTCTCGGTCGGCCAGGAGAGGGTTCGCAGAACGATCCAGAAGAAGCTGCACAATGTGGTGGTGCCCGGCCTTTGCGGAAAGCGCAAGCGCTGTCTGGCCATGGCAATCGACAGCGTCGACATCCGTCTCAGGGCGTGCTAGCAACTGTGATACGACGTGTCCCCAGTTCCTCTCAGCCGCAGCGTGCAGGGGCGCCGCGCCGCGGAAGTCCCGAAGGTTCACGTCCTCGCCTTGGCAGTGCTTCAAGAGCACTTTCGCTACGCCGTCGTAGCCTCGGCAAGCTGCCTCGTGCAACGGAGTGTAAGGGAAGCGCGTCGCGATGCACGCGCCTCCCTGTGCGATGAGGACTTGGGCGACGTCCGCGTGATCGAAACGACACGCCATATGCAGAGGCGTCCACTTCTGCTCATAGGCGGTCTCGATGTCATACCGGTTGCTCTCCAGCAAGGCCTTCACCTTCTCAGCGTCTCCGAGAATGCACTCGAGATGCAGCTTTGTGAGTCCTGGGCTCGAGCTCGTCCAAGGCAGCCCGCTAGCAAGGCGACTCACGATCGCGCGGTGGCCGTGCTCCGCCGCAAGAGTGTAGGCCCGCTTCCCGTTGCAATCCAGGATTTCCTTCCTAGCCCCGCGCGATAGGAGCGCGTCGGCAACGTCGAGGTGGCCTTGCGCAGAAGCAGCATGGAGAGGCGTCACTTTGCTTTGTGGTGCGCCGTTGACGTCGGCGCCGTTGTTCAGGAGCAAGTTGACTACTTTGATGTGCCCGTGGCGGGCCGACACGACGAGCGGAGTGGCCTTGTCCTGTCTGACGACTTCCAAGGCGGCTCCTCTGCTAATCAGCAGCTGTGCGATTTCGTACCAGCCCGCACGGCAGGCCCAGTGGAGCGGCGTCTCCCCGCACTTGCCAGCCGCGTTGACGACCGCGCAATGATCCAAGATGCACGTCACGCTGTCCAGACGACCGGTCTCGACGGCAATGTGCAAGGCCGTGTCTCCGTTGACGTCTCTCGCCTGAACATCGGCGCCGCGACGCAGGAGGAGGCGCACAGCCGTGCTCTTGCCCCACAGCGCAGCGGTGTGCAGTGGGGTCACCCTTTCCGGGTCAACACCTTCGACCTTCGCGCCTTTTTCGAGGAGGGCACTTGCGAAGAGAACGCGGTCGTCGGCAGCGGCAAAGTCAAGGGGGCTCCAGCGATTCTCGTGGCGAGCGTCGACGTCGTCTGTCGTCAGAAGAGCCTTCGCAAACATGACCGGGTCGTCGAGGGCCGACGCTAGGTGAAGATCGCTCATCTCGTTGAGAAGTCCGGCGCCTTGTGAGTGCAGCATCTGGGCGACGCTCGTCCTGCCGAGGTAGATCGCTGCCTGCAGTGGCGTTTTTCCGCCCTTGTCAGGAAGATCCTTGTCCGCGCCGGCAGCTATCAACGTGGCGACGACCTTGAAGTGGCCGCCGGCTGACGCGATGTAGAGGGCGGTCCTGCCTTCTCTATCGCGAGCATCCATGGATGCACCTTTGTCCAGGAGAAGCTTGACAACCTCATGGAAGCCATCCTCACAAGCTGCGCATAGAGCTGACGCTCCTGTCGAAGATTCCGCTCCATGAGCAGCGCCCCGCTCAAGCAGCAGCGCCGCGACAAGCTGATGCCCATTTTTCGCGGCGATCCAGAGGGCTGAGCGGCCATGCTTGTCTGTCGCGTTGAGCATCGTTTCGTCATGATCCAGCAAAAGGCGGACGACCTCTTCGTGACCCTCCTCGCAGGCAAGGTAGAGCGGCGACTGTCTGGAGTGGCTGAAGACGTTCACGGGGGCACGGTGGTCAAGGAGGAGCTTCACCATCTGCTCGTTTCCGTTGCGTGACGCATGATGAAGCGGCGAGAAGCCTTTGCAGCGGCCAGCAAAGCTCTGTACGCGCACATTCGCGCCCATATCCAGCAGGTACGCGGCGACGTCTGCACTGCCTGAGCAAACGGCGGCTGTGAGGGCGGTAGCGCCTTGCTCGTTGGCCGCTTCGATCGCGGTGCCGGCCTCTAGAATCTCGCGGACGTTCTTCAGGTTCCCCTCGAGGGCCGCAACGTGCAGGACGGTCTCGCCGCCTTCCTCCAGCGCGTCCCAGCTGGCGCCTTCCTTCAAGAGACAGCGGACGATCTCCTTCTCGCCTTTCCACGCCGCAACGTATGGTGGTGTCTTTCCACTGCCATTCACAACCGTGCAGGAAGCGCCGTGCTGGACCAGCAGTGACACCAAGTCCTCGTTCCCTTTCTTGATGGCCGCGAAGAGGATGGCGCCTGCGTTCCCTCTCAGAGGCACGTTGTGGGATCCATGTTCCCGACAAGGTTTGCCAGCGAAACGCAGCAGGGTCTCTGCTGCAGAGACGCTGCCAACCTCAGAGGCAATCCAAAGAGGCGTTCGGCGCTTTCCGTCTTCCGCATCGACACGCGCGCCTTTGTTAAGCAGCAGGTATGCAAGACGCGCGTGATCAGCTTCGCAAGCAACGTGCAGCGGCGTTTGTCCGTCCTGCCTTGTAGCGTTGACGTCCGCATTGTAAGACAGTAGCAGAGATGCGAGCTGAACATGCCCATTTTTGCAGGCCCAGTGAAGGGCCGTGCTGCCGTCTTGCGCGGTGCTGTCCACCTGTGCGCGCCGCTTGAGCAGCTCGGAAGCGACGCGATGCTGACCACAAGAACTAGCAAGGTGCAGCGCCGTGAGGCCTCCCTTGTCGGCAGCGTCTATGCTCCTGTAATCGCTGCGGAGAGCGTCCGAAATGCTTTCGACGCTACCCGCAGCGTGAAGACTGGCAAGGATCTTTGAAGTCTGCGACATGGCACCCTCAAGCGGGAGCTGCTCCAGCAGAAGAAGGGCAATGTCCTCATGTTCACCAGAGCAGGCGATGTGCAGTGGAGTGCCCATCTCCTTGTCTCGCTTGGAGGCATCTGCGCCGCGTTCAAGAAGAGCAGCGACCATTGAGCGCAGGCCCTTCCTGCACGCGAGATGCAGTGGGGTGCATCCCTCTTGACATTTGGAGTTGGGGTTGGCACCGTTGTCTAGAAGCAGATGGACGAGGTGCTCGTGCCCATTGTAAGCGGCAAGATGCATCGGCGTCCACCCATCCTTTGCGGTTGACGACAGCCTTGCTCCATGGTCGAGCAGGAAGACCGCAATCGGCATGTAGCCCTCGCGCGCAGCAACGTGCAAGGGCGTCCAGCCGAAGGGATCTGGCGTGTTGGCGTCTGCGCCTCTTGCGACTAGGAGCTCGACGACTTCATGGTGGTCGTACTTGCAAGCTAGATGGATCGCCTTATATCCGTCGTCCTTCTCCATGTCAATATCTGCGTGGTGGTCAAGAAGCAACTCGACGACCTGCTTGCGGCCAAACTGTGCGGCAAGATGCAGTGGCGCTCGTCCTTGAAGCCTCCAACCAGGCTTGTTGTCCTTTGCGGCAGTATTTGCGCCATGAGAAAGCAATAGTGTTACCACCGCTTCATGACCTTTTTGGGAAGCGAGATGAAGCGGCGTCTGCATGTTCGCGTCCGCTGCGTCCACCTCGGCGCCGTCGCCCAGAAGCGATTGCGCGAGAAGAACTGACCCAATTGCGACAGCATTGTGCAGCTCAGTCCGTCCCTGCACTTCTTCTGCTTCGTTCTCTTCTTCAGCTGCGGCTTCTTTGCTCTGCTTGCCCGCCTGCGGAACGTCACCGCGCGTCGGTGGTTCTGCCTGGATGGGAAGGGCGTGAAAGGCACTACTCTCTCCTCGGTCCCCAAAGAGCGACTGAGCTCGTACATCGTTTGTCTCACGGAGCTGGACATGCCCGGGCGCCATGAAAATTCCTTGGAACCCGTCCGAAGTCCGAGCGCTTTCGCCTGTGTCCTGGCCGAAAGCGGCAAGCGGAGCTGCAGCTGCAGGCTGTCCTGCTCGATGAAGCTGTGCGCCGTGGCCCCAAGTAAAAGCATCCGGGTCGGACTCACCGGCCGTTCGACCAGTCGGAAGAGGCAGGGCGGTGCCGCGCGCGGTCGCGAAGCCGGAAGCAACTCCGACCTTTGCGTTCTCCTGACCCATCGGGCTAGGCTCCAAACGCATCGGGGTGGAATGGCGCGCCAGCGTGCTTGTCTGGCTGCGCTGCTCGACGATGGGCTCGGCGTCAAGCCTTGATTGCTTGGAAGATCTAGGTGACGCGCTCTCGACGCCAGGCCCACTCAACCCAAATCGAAGGACGTCCTGCCCCAAGGGGCGGCCTCGCTTATGCGAAGGGCGCAGCGCATGATTGGCATTGCGTGCGGCTGGCTGTATGGTCCTGCGAGCGATCAGCTCTGGCCACAGGTCTCGACCGGCAGCTTCGAGAACGTCCTCCTCGTTCGAAGGCAGCGGAATGGACAAGAAGCGAGTCTCGAAGGACCCAGTGTTGATCGCTGCCAGAATTAGGTTGTCGTCAGTATGCTTGATTCCTTGCAGGCTTTCGTCGGTGACTGGTGCGAAGTACAGGCCCCTGCTCAGGTCTAAAGGGTTTCCTGGTTCGGACGTCGTCTCAGCGTTGTTGAGAGCCTCTTCGCGCAGCTCCTTGAACACCTGCACGAGATCAGGGTCTTCAAAGCCTTCAGTCGGATCGCTTCCGAAGGGGATCGGCGAGGGAACGTCCGTTTGGTCCGGCGCATGGGGTCGTGGTGCATACATGTCTCTTGCTCTCGCGGAATAGTCAGTGCCGTCGAAAAATTGCTGATGGCGTCGACACACGAGCCTGACAAGCGGCTTGAGGTGATCGGGCATCTTGTCGATCTTCCAGCGCTTTAGCATCCACTTGAAGTTCATCGTTTTCCTCGTCTCCGGAAGAATCAAGGAGAGGAAGCAGAGGTGGCGAATTGGCGTGTTTTCGCGAAGGGAAACGCCGTGAGTCCTCAGAAGATGATTTCGCAGTCTTTGCGACGCTTGCACAGCCTCGCGATTCGCTGCAGATGCTGCCTGGTCATCGCTATGCCGGTCGAAGCTCAGCCAGAAGGCCCGCGGCCAGCGAAAGGCCGGCGTCGCGTGGAGAATATCGCCGGGTCCCCTCGTCAGTACGACCCAGACCGCAGAGTCCAGCTGTTCCACCATCTCCGCAGTCAACGGGTCTCTTTCACGATTGTTTTGGAAGAAGAACCGAGTCACAGAGCCGTTGGCACACAGCACGTCCATGCGGGGCTCCTCAATCCTCCCATGAGTCGTCGAGAAGGCGTAGACAAGTACCACCCCCCTTTGGTTTTGCCTCGTGAAAGGCACAAGGGCGTCCACGACTCTCTGAATTCGATTGCTCGCGTAGTCAGCCGCCACGTCTGAGCTTTGCGCATCGCAGAGGTCCTGGTCAGCTCTATTCTCACCGATGGCTACGTACACTTCGCAGCGCTCAGGGCTCCTTGAGTCCTCGAGGATGTTAAAAAGAGTGCGGGCGTAGCACCGATTCTCACGATGCTCGCCTTCCCCTTTCCACGCCCGGTCGCAGGCAGCGAGCACCTTGGAGACGCCCAGAATGTACGACAGACACTTTCCAGCAGGAATGGCAAGGTCTGAGTCGTCGACCAGCTTGCGCTGGAACCTACAAGAAGCAGAAGAAGAGGAGGATGAGGAAGGTGTTGGTGTTGATGCTGGTATCGGTGTTGATGTTGATGATGAAGAAGAAGAAGAAGAAGAAGAAGAAGAAGAAGAAGAAGAAGAAGAAGAAGAAGAAGAAGAAGAAGAAGATGATGAAGAAGAAGAAGATGATGAAGAAGAAGAAGAAGAAGGAGAAGACAACACAGCCAGACGTAGGACGGCCCCGAGGCTGGCAAGGACTTGACAGAACGTACCAGAACAAGATCATATCAATCGTCTCCGACAACTTCGTCGTGGCTTGGTGCTGCCGAGGACTTGACCCGGCTCGCGGACTTCCGGCGTTCCCTTGAGGCGACGGCGGCCTCATCATTCCAATTCGCGTATTGAGAAAGACGAGCTTCGCGCACTCTTCGTCGAAGAGCTTCTGAAACTTCTTCTGCTGCGGAGAGTCCGTCTGGTTCGCAATCTTCTTGAAAAGCAAAGCATAGATGGCTTTCGCTTTCGTCAAGGAGCGTTCATGGGCGTGGGTCCTGCCCGAAGCGCTCTGCGTCCTTTCCAGCTCCGACTGAACAGTGTAGGCGACGGTCAACATCAGCTCTTGGACCTTCTTTGGCAGCACACGCCTTCGAATCTGCTGCAGAAGCTCCTGCAGTCTTTCCTCCTTGGCGTCGTCGGTCTGGATCGCGTCGATGTGGAGGAGGCGGAAGACGTTCCTGAGGTCGTCATGCTGCCGCGGTTCCTTGGGGATGAGATCCGTCGTTGATGACATAAACGACACCTCGGCAGGGTCGCGCTTGAGGGAGCTGAAGTCCACCGCCACGGGCGACGCCCCTGTTCGCGTCGTCGTTGCTGCCACCTCCTCCTCTTCTGCCAACGGCCGCGGTGGGGCTGTCTTTGTTGGGGCGGGCTCGAGGGACATTGCCTCCGGCGCGCCACCTGACACGTCCAACAACAGCGCTGTGGCCTCTGGCCCTGCCTCCTTCACTGCAAGCCCTTCCACTGCGCTGTCGTCAGAGCTTGGAGCTTCTGTTTCTTGTAGGGAGCAGCAGTCGGCGCTGCCGTCGAAGAGCGGCCCATCCCTCGAAGAGGACTCGTCGGAGGAGGCGTAGCCGCGGCGCATCTCGTGCTGGGCTTCGCCTCGGGCTTCGCCTTGGGCTTCGCCTCGGGCTCCGCCTTGGGCTCCGCCTTGGGCTTCGCCTGGGCAAACGCCAGGCTGCTGAAAAGCGGGAAGGCCTGTCGCACGACTTCCCATGGCTTGGGCCTTCCCGCTGGCGGTCGAGGTCAAGGATTCGGCGTTGCTGGCGGACGGTCCTTCGCTGCTGGGCGCCTCCCCGTCCGCGTGCGGCCCCGTATCGTCCCGCACTCTGCGTTGGTAGCCAGAGGCCAAGGTGAGAGTGGTGCCGGGGGGCCAGATGGCGTGGTGAACAGCCTCCGATCTGCTCACAGCGTCGAAGGAACTGGCGCGTTAGCGAAGCATGGCGCGGGCCACTGGCTCTCCTGCAGCGGGCGCTCCGTGCAGATCGCCAACTCGTCTGCGCGGCGCGCACAGGGCTTCTACGGGGTATGGGAGAGGCATGGAGAACGGACTCTGGTGGGGCGCTCTCAGGGGCCATCGCGGCCCGTAAAGGCCTCTGGCGTAGAATGTTCCAAACGGATCTCTTCCTGTCAAAATAGGGATTTCTAACGCTGTTATCCACTTTATGGATTGATAAATACTGGAGAGAATCTTGAAAAGCACCAATCATTGGCCCATGCATGGCGTTCTGGGAGAGATGTAGCCAATCAGGGCTCTGCCGCCAAGATTGGCGCTGTCTGTCACACCACGCACGTCACGAAGACCGGATGCTCTCTGTTGTTCACTACTGAAATTCGTTCCTGCATTCTCAACAAATACCAGTATCTGCGCTCTCCCGCGCCTCAACGAATCGACAGCGGAAACCGATTTTGCCGCCATTTTTTACGAACCCGGCGGTACATCCGAGACGGGCTGTTCGCGCCCTGTCGTCCGTTTCTGCGCTCTGCGGTGCCAAACTCTCCTGAGACGTCCAGCACTCCATCCCAGAATGGCGAGCGAAGCAGTGGCGACCGAAGTGGTGGCCGCAGCGGATGAGGTGTACGAAGAGGCGCACGAGACCGTCGCGGACGAAGAAGAGGTGAGGTTGCGAAGAGAAGTTCGGGGTTCCCTCGCGGTTTTCACCGACTTTTCTATCCGAAGGGCGTCCCGTTCCATCACGTGACTGAACTGGAACACCATGGAGTGAACCGCACGGACATCACCAAACTCATGGACGGCGGCATGTGCACCATCGAAGCGGTCCGTCTCCCACGTCTCTGCCCACTTCTGCGCAAGTTCGCAGACTGATTTGAGAGGCCATCCTAGGTCGCCGCTGCGACGATGCGGAAGCTCACCGAGATCAAGGGCATCAGCGACCAAAAGGCGGTGAAGCTCAAGGACATCGTGTACAAGATCTGCCCGATGGGCTTCGTATCGGTAGCGCCGCAGCGCCGGCGTCTTTACTACAGCTCTGGAATGGGAACTAACGCGCTACCCAACAGGCCACGCAGCATCTGCACCAACGGCAGGATGTCATCTCGCTGTCCACCGGCTCCCGGGACCTCGACCAGCTTCTTCAGGGCGGCATCGAGACCGGCAGTCTGACGGAGATCTTCGGCGAGTTCCGGACGGGCAAGACCCAGCTCTGCCACACCCTGTGTGTCACCTGCCAGCTTCCGATCGACCAAGGCGGCGGAGAAGGGCGCGCCCTCTTCATTGACACGGAGGGTAAGCATAAAGCGGTTCCTGTTTCTGCCGAAACGCGGAGTGGCGAGCAGAGATGCTTCGTGGAGTGCTGACGGGACGCACTTCTCGTAGGAACTTTCCGCCCGCAGAAGCTCGTTGCGATTGCGGAGCGCTTCGGTCTCAACGCGGATGACGTCCTAGACAACGTAGCATATGCGCGAGCGCAGAACAGCGAGCAGCAGCAGGAGCTCCTGCGCATGGCGAGCGCGATGATGGCGGAGGACCGCTACGCCCTTCTAGTTGTAGACAGCGCCACGGCGCTCTTCCGTACCGACTACACAGGGCGAGGAGAGCTCAGTGAGCGTCAGATGGTACGCCCTTAGCACTGATGTCCTCCCCCCCCCACACACACGCACACACACACGCACAGGAAAAAGGAATGCCTCTCATCTTCATCGCAAAACCATCAGGCAATGGCGCAGTTCCTGCGGCAGCTGACGCGGATGTCTGAGGAATTCGGAGTAGCGGTAGTGTATACAAACCAAGTGGTTGCCAACCCCGACGGCATGAGCTTTGCGAAGGACGCGACCAAGCCGATTGGAGGCAACATCATGGCGCACGCCTCGACCACGCGCCTCCGCCTCAGAAAGGGTGAGCTCGAGCGAATCTGCCGTTCCCACGCGAGCATCCCTGACTCCCAAGTCATCGCGACTTTCCTCCAAAGGCCGCGGCGAGAATCGGATCTGCCAGGTGTTCGACTCGCCGACGCTACCAGAGGCAGACTGCCAGTTCAGCATTGGACCCGTCGGCGTAGAGGACCCCAAGGACTAGGCTATGGCGGAGGCGCGAACAGCTGGCGGACCCGTCGGCATCGAAGGGTCTTCCTTAGCTCGTCTCGGTGGCAGGCGAAGTCGCGATGGAGGAAGCCTTTTTTTGTCTTCTTCTTGCGTTCCATGCCGCTCTTTCGGCGCTCACGCTGGCTATGGTGGTTCCCAGTGCATCCTCCGAGCTTTCGGAGGGAGCATCGTCTTGTGCGATGTGGCGAAGCTGCCCACACGCATACCTTACGTATTGCGCTAGGACCATCTACTCGCTGATGCAGCAGCCACTCATCTTAGTTTTCCCCTACTACCCCTATGTGGATCGTCTACGGGCCCTTATCCCTCCACGGGCACCCCGGTCTGCTTGGAGGCGTACTCCTCGTAGTACTCGCTCACCTAGGACGCGCGGAAGAGAGCCCCAAGCAAGTCCATTGAGACACCGTGCGCCTCATCGAATTCCAATGGCGCGCCGCCGCTCCGAAGCCTACCTTGGGCCAGTTGACCACATTCCAGAAGGCGGCAATGTACTCCGGCTTGCGGTTTTGGTGCTTCAGGTAGAAGGCGTGCTCCCACATGTCCAGGCCGAGGAAGGGGATCATCGCAACCGGAGCACCGCCGTCCATGAGCGGGTTGTCCTGCCAAAGCAAAAAAGCAAAAAGGAGTCGCTGGTTGACAAAGCGAGTCTGAAGGGAGGAGGAGACCTTGGTCGTGGCATACCTGGTTCGGGGTGGAGGTCACCGCGAGCTCTCCACTTGGGGTCACGCCAAGCCATGCCCAGCCCGAGCCGAACTGTCCAAGCGCCTTCGCCGCGAACTGTTCCTTGAAGCCTGCAAGTTCACGTGCACGTTAGAGCGACGGGCAAGGCGAAAAAAGCAAGGTGCTAAAAAAGGCAAGAGTCGCTTGTGGGCAGTACCATCCATGCTGCCGAAGGCCTTGTCGATCGCCTCCTGAAGCGCCGCCGAGGGAGCACCTGAGTCCGCGGCGGGGCAAAGCGTGGTCCAGAAGAGGGCGTGGTTGTAGTGGCCGCCTCCCGAGTTCCGAACGCCAGCTCCAGCTGCAATGGCGCCTGTTTCGTTTTTTTTTGTTTTTGTTTTTTTTGGTTTGGAGTGCAAGGACGCATAAGGGTGACGACACGGCTTTGGCAGAGGGCCCTGGGATCCAAGCTCCACACCTTTCTGAAGATCCAAGATGGAGGGCGCGTCCTTGCCAGCCAAGGCCTTGTTCACGTTGGTGACATACGTCTGGTGGTGCTTGTCATGGTGGAACTGCAGAGACCCGCAGAAATCAGGAGTCCGTCCGTCGACACGTCCATCAAGCAGCCTCGCGGGCTCATGAGCCCGGCATCTCCCAACGTACCTTCATGGTCGCCGTGTCGATGTGCGGCTCCAGCGCCTCGTAGGCATAGGGCAGCGGCGGCAACTTGTACGGACCATCGTCAGCCTGGGTGGAGAAGTCAAATTAGCCTAAGATACCGCTGCCAAAGCTTTGGTATCCGATGCGTATCATTGCGCCGTTACCTTGACTGGCTGAGAGGCCGCCACGAGCGGCGCCACCGCGGCCACCGCTGCTCCGGCGGAGACCGCTCCTCGACGAGAGGTGTCTGCCCGGTCGAAAACCGTCAACGACGTGCTGGAGAGGCGCCGCGGTGGGGCGCGTGTGAAGCTGTAGTAAAGATCCGCAGAGCGTACGTACCGAGCGCCATTTTGGGCGACAGACGGAACGAGGCGACCGAGGCCGCGGACAGCGCGCAGATGGCAACCTGAGTCCAGCACTTCATCGTCGGGTACGTGCGGCGCGTGAGAGGCGGTGTGGCGGCGCAGGCGGCGCGAAAAGCCCGGATCCAAAGTGCGTACTTGAGCGCTTCGGTTGCGGTGGCCAACTCCTGTATCTTCCGTTCACTTCACAAATGTTTATGCTGTTTCGATTCAACGACTCTATGTCATCTGTAGAATTCCGAAGGATGTTGAAGGTCCTGAAATTACGACATGCGATTGGCAGAAACAGCAGTTCGTGCAACCGTTCACTTTGCTTGTTTGCGCATAAGACTCCATCTCAACTGATTCTGTAGCGCCACTGAAGCATTCAGCCTTTTCTATGGAACTCCGCGGGCTTCAGTCATTGGTGGGGCGCCGGTTTTCAGTCCCTCTCTCCGAACAGTGGCGTTTTTGCGCCGCAGAAACGGCCGCATTTTGGTGCCTCGCCGGACTCTGCAGGAACCTCATGACTAGCAGCCACCTCCCCTCAAGTCTCAAGCAAGGTGTGCTGCGCGTCGCCTTTGCGTCGATGCAGACACCTCAGCGCCGCATCGATGCATAGAACGCATTCTTTGGCGATGCTGGAGGGGTGCGAGATGGGTCCGGCGCAACTCAGCAATGAGCTTGTGACGACGTGGAGACGCACGTCATGATGTGCGCAACGCAGCAAGAAACGCGCGTGTGGTCGCCCGGACACCGAAGAGGCGCTGGAGGGCCGGGCTTGATGAGACGCTACAGAGCCCTTAAATGACTCTGCCCAAGAAAGGATTCCAGAGTCATCGAGTTCAGCGAGGTGGGGTGCAGCCGGTTTCCTATTTCTGAAAATGTTTTATTCAAAATATTTCAGAACCAGGAATTTTTCCCGAGATATCAAAACTGGCACCAACAGAAGACAAAAACCCATTTCAAAAACTAAATATTAAGAGTTTACTACGATCCAATGTGATAGTAACATTGAAATAAGAACGGAGAGAAGCTGGCACCGCTGAAGAGGGGCGAAGTTCCATGGGGAGAGGCGCTCTGGTGTTTGGCGCCTTATGATGGACGGAATCGAGCAGTTTAGCGTCGTGAACGTCGAGGGAGACGGCGTGAATCAGCTGCACTACGAAGAGCTGCACTTCCACGACGCCGCCGGCAATTCCTTCCCTTTACCCCAAAGTGACCTGTTCCGAAGACTGCCGTTCATCCGCTATGACGCGCCGCAGACCATCCAAGTGCGCTCGGTGCGCAACTACAAGATCAAGATCAGCACGTACGGCCGCCACCCGGGCGTGGTGCGCCTCTGGCGCCTCGTGCTGCCCCGCCTGCGCAACGACGAGTGGAGCTGGAAGGTCGTGGAGGAGGTGTTCGGGCCCATGCGGATGGACGACCATGGCCACCGGCGCGATTTTTTGTTTCGGGTGAACCAGGCCATCGAGGAGCTGCCGGGCATCAACGAGATCCGCGCGCAGTGGCTCAACCAGCTGCGACATCTGGCCTACGAGGGCCGCGCCGCACCCACCAAGTCGGAGAGAGACGCCATTCGCGACGAGGCGGTGCGCATGCTGGAGGTGCGCCTCATGCAACTGACCAGACGGATCCGCAGCTCCAGGGAACACGCTGCCATGCTCATCACGGGGACGGGCTTCGACGTGGTGCCGCGACAGGACTTCGCGGGCCACGGGGTTCTTCAGGCACTAAGTGACAGCGCGGACACCAGCCCGGAGCAGGGCTCTGCTACGGACGCGGAGCCGTCAAGGGAATGGGTGAAGGAGCTGCTGCTGCTGGCAGACTCCGCAGCCATGGTGGGGATGCACGGGGACCTCAGCAGGTTGAGTAAGACCACCAAGCCCGACCCGGGCGATACGGCCCTCCACGTGGGGCCGGACACCGCCAGCTGACGCCTCGGGCACCGGCGGTCTTTGGTGGGCGGAGCCGCTGTGGGAGCTCGTGGAGAAGTGCCGGGGGATCCGCGCCGCTTGACTTTGGCTTTGGCTTTGGCTCTGGCTTTCGCTTTGGCTTTGGTTTTTTTGGAATGGGACTGGCGGGTTTTGGAAAGGGACTGGCGGGAGGGGGTGGAAAGAAGTGAATAATCAGGGTTCAAGACGGGAGCAGCAATCGGAAATCGGAAAGGAAGACTGGCAGTCCTTGCGAGCTTTGACTTGTGTCGCAGAAGAACGAAGAGAAGAACGTCGCAAGCAAAGTGACCCGTCCATGAAATGAGCTCGGGATCATCAAGAGCACGCAATCTTGAACAGCATTTCCTCTCTTCTTGGAAGTCGGCAGTTCTGACCTTCTTGTCCCTTCTTTCATCTTTCCAGGACTCCATCACTTCCGCGTTCATTCCTGCTCGGCCGAATAGCTCGCGTCGCCCTTCTTCTCCGCTGACATCGCCCCTCTCTTGTCCGTGGACTCTCCAGTGGTCGGGCCGCTGTTCGTCAGCTTGTCCAGCACTTCCTTCACCATCTGCAACCATTCATCAGCTGACGCGACGCCGGAGGGGAACGACACTTCCTGCTTGCGCACAAAGCCGTCTGCAATGAGAGCGCTGATGGTCAGAGAGATTGCGGCACTATCATCCGTTCTGGACGCCAGAAGCTCCCGGGAGATGTCGGTGTAAAAATCCCTCTCCGGCACGAAGCTCCACTGCTCGCGGTTCTGAATGACACGGGCGAAGAGCACGCGGTATCGTTCCACTTCCTGTGCTTGCAAGAGGCTTAAGAGGACTTCACAAGTGTACCACCCAAACATGCCTTTCCTGGGTCCGGCCACGGTGTTCACGATCTCCAAGAGCTCCGCCGCCAGCGAAGCCCGACGTTTATGTAGGGGACTCGCCGGGGGATTCACTTCTCTCATGTAGAGCAGTCTCTTGAGCAGCGCCGAGATGGTCTCCCTATGCACGGTTTCGAGGATATCCGGTCGCGCTCGAAGCGTTCTGAAGCTTTCTACGGCTTTTTCAAGAGTGCGGAGTCTGGTGGCCTCCGTCTCTGGCCTCTTTGGCTGCGACTTCTCCACGTCGACGAGGGCGAGGCACAGCTCGTGCAGCCGGACGGACCATCCGCTGACATCTTCGATGCTCATCTCCATGTCCCTCACGGCCTCCAGCACTGCGGCCGCTTCATCCAGATTGCTTCTGTTGAGAAAAGCGCGGAAGCGCGCTTTGTAGCCGGTGGCCATGACGCGGGCCGCCTCGGCGTCGAAGGTGGTGCACCTTCGCAAGATCGGCTCCTCCTCCTCAAAGGTTTGCAGCATCTTGTGTATCACGTCCGTCTCGCCGCGCTGACCAGCATCCGTCATAAGAGCGCAGATGCAGTCCACAAAGTCTCCGAGAAAGACCTCTTCAGACATGCTCGACATCCCGGACTCTTCCCTCCGAAGCCCCTCGGGGGACAGAGGGTTGTGCGGGAATTGGACGTTTTCGCCCATCACTGTTTCTGGCGGCTCCAACAGAGCTTCCTCCATGAAATCTATTGACGCCGTGAGCCGACGACGGACGACGTCCCGGAAGTCATATGTAAACGACTGGTGCAGCTCTGCCGCGTTGGTCATGACGATCGCCTGTAGGGATCTCTCCGCGTACAGATCTGGCATGAGCTCTTCAACGTCCCTGAGTAACTCCTCCACCTTGCCCTGCGGCGTTCCATACACCGCAAGGATCTCTAATGCTGTCACGTAAAGCTTTCGTATCGCAAGGCCCGGCCTCCGTTCCTCGCTGCTCTTCTCCGTCTGCCGCTGTGTCCAAGCACCGGCCTTTCGCGGAGGGTTGGCGGAACTCTTTCTCTGCCGCTCAGCCTTCAAATTCTTCAAAACGAAAGGTCGCATGGAGAAGAACAGCTTCACCACCATCGCTGCGCCCGGGTCCTTCGAGCCGGGTCCCACCGCCGGCAGCACCGGCGGATTCTTCTGCCTGTTCCCCACGAATGCCCGCTTCTGCACCGCAGAACGAGAGACAAAAACATTCAAACAACAAACACCAACAAACACCAACAAAAGCAGCTTGTCAGCGCAAATCCAATTTGTCTTGTCCTACTACTTTATTGCATGCAGGCCTGCCCAACGAACGCACCCTTCGATCCTCGGCGATGAGAGCCAGGAGGACAGAGCGCAGCATCCGCTGCATGACCGCCATGGCCGGCTCGAAGCGCAGGTCGTACACGAAGAACTTGTAGAGGTCGAAGGCCTTGGCGCCCCGGTAGTTCAGCCGGTACTGCTGCACCAAGACCATGCCGTCCACCGGCTGCATGGCCACTACCCAGGTGTCCGCACCGCCTTGGAAGCGGAACTTCGCGTCCAGCATCGCCTTGAACAGCCCTTCCATCAGCCGCATCTGGCTCTCCTCCTGCTTCGCCAGCCACCCCGCCACGTCACGAAAGTGCAGGCCCCGCGACAGGTTACGCGGCAGCAGCGGCAGGCCCCGCTGGGTCCGGCACGGGTCCGGCTCCAAGCTGCCTTCCAGCCGCTGTGCTACAGCGGTCTTCCACGCCTGAACGATCTCCACCAGCGCCACCGGGCCAGGTGCTCTGGACAGCGGTCGCCTAGCATCCAGGTATCTGCAAGCTAGGGACCATGGGGTCCGCCAGCCCGAGCCGGGAGGCCGCACTCGGAGCATTTTGCCGATGTGGCGTACGTGGCGGAAGGCGGAGCGGTTGAAGATGCGCCCGCATGTGCTCGTCGCGGCCCGTGGCCTTGTGGATTGTGGAAGTACCACGGAGTATCTAGCTTTCGAGCTTTCGGCTTTCGGCTTTCAGCTTTCAGCAAACTTTCAGCAAACTTTCAGCTCTGAGCTCTGAAGGTTCACTGCGAGGGAGACACATGGCAGCCTCCCCATGATCGGGAGATGGTCTGTTGATAAATATTCTTCAGGATATGGTAACTACATGTTTTCAAAACTAAATAATTTAGTTAATATATTGAAGTACTACAACATCATGTTCCAAAGATGTTTTCCCATGGGTGAAATACCTTCCCAAAATCCACGATGATGATGTATATTACACCCTCATACAAATTTGAAATGCCTACAGATACACCCCTGGGATACACAGTGGGCGCAATTTCTCCACATTCACAGACGCTTTTCTGGAGTCTGTGCGCATCGGTTTGCGTTGCATGGCCTAAGGATTGTGTGGCTCTCCGCGCGTTTGCTTTTCTTCCATCCGAAGCAGCAGAAGCATGAGTAGAGTGCGCGCGCGGTCGAAGCTCGCGATTCTGTGTCTTTCGGTACGAAGTCGTAGTGCGACGTCTCAAAGTGAAGTGCAGCACTGCGCGTTTGAAATTCCGCTGCTTATCGCACGCATCCTACAACAGATCTACGCGGCGCGAGGATTTGACTTCGCGACGTATTTTGAGAAGCAGGCGCAAGACAGAGGACATGGGTACGTGGTGGACGCAGAATTCGGAGCCATTCGTCCGCAGAGACGGATCGACACCGCCTCTTTTCACTTTTCGCGTTTCGCAGTTTGTTCATGTTGTTCTCCCCTCTCTATCTTGTGCGTTGTGCCAGATCACAAGATAGACTGACAAAGGCCCCTTCTCCGCTTCTTCTGGTGGACGCAGGATCCTACGAGAGAAGCTGCAGCAGCTCCTCTGTCGCGCACCTCCGTCGCCGTCTGGCGCTGTGAGCGACTCCTTGTGCGATTTCCCCACTGTGAACCGCGCGAACGACGATTTCTTCCTTCCGCTCTTCCGCAACTTGACGCACACGACCTTCTTCAAGTACTTCCGGGTGAACCTCGAGAAGGGCTGCCAGTTCTGGGAGGAAGATGGCATGTGCAGCGTCCGAGACTGCTCGGTCTGCGAATGCGATCCCGAAGAAGTCCCACCGGTCTGGCAGCAACAGGATGGTAGAGCACACGTCTTGTCCTCTCTTTGGCTCTCCTGCAAGAATGGAATGCCAAGCGTTGGGTCCTTACGCTTCTCGCTACGCTGCCTCAGAGTCGAATGCGGTGTCGGCGCTACCGGGAGGAATCTGGGGCTCGGCGCAGCAGAGTAGCTGTGTGGAGCAACGGTGAGGAGAAGCGCCTCTGCGTATCGCGACCGGCTTTGACGGCAACGCCACTGACCTAAAGGTGTTGCAGACGAGTCGAAGCTTGGTTGAACGATGAATCAGATCAGCTGGAGATGGATCTCCTGGGAGAAGCGCTCGGACAGGTGGACCGCTCGGAGGTGGCGGATGGGCATGCGATCGAGGAGATCCTGGCCAGTCAGTACGTGCTGGAGTCCAACTGGGTCGACGACGACATTCGCGATCCGAAGGCCACCTACATCAATCTCCTCCAGAACCCCGAGCGCTTCACCGGCTACAAGGGCGAGTCAGCGCGCCGGATTTGGTACCACATCTATGCGGAGAACTGCTTTGAGGGCGCGAGCAGCCCCGACAGCTGCCTGGAGAAGCGGGTGTTCTTCCGGATCATCAGTGGCCTGCAGAGTTCGATCACGGCTCACATCGCGCAGGAGTTCCTGTACGAGGACACGGGGAAGTGGGGCACCAACGTCGACCTGCTCACCAACGGGTGCGTCCAACTCGTTTCGCGTGATCGCCGCCGAAACTTGCCCTCTTTCTTTGCGTCTTACACGGTTCGCCCCTCCGTATCTAGGGTTCTCCGCCACAAGGACCGAACCGAGAACCTCTACTTCCTGTACCTTTTCCTCCTGCGGGCCATCACCAAAGGCGGACCGGATCTGCTCGCTCACAACTACACGACCGGAAACATCGAGGACGACCGGTTCACCAGGTCGTTGATGACCACCCTGGTGGCGGCGTCGGGAGACGAGGCTTCCGAAATCTCGAGCAGCCTTGCGTCGGCGGATGTGCCCAGATGCTGCCATGGCTTCGACGAGACTGCGATGTTTGCGGGTACGTAAGGTTGCAGTCGCGCCTGGCCGGGGCCGTCGGATCTCGTCTAAGCCGGGGAGCTCTTCCTCAGGATGGGGTAGCGACCTTGCCACGGACGACAAGCACCGAGATCAGGATTGGTGGGAAGAGCGTTCGGAGAACATGAAGCTCAAGGTGCGCGTTGCTTCCGTCGCAGCTGGCTCTTCATCGGTGCTTCATCTCATGCTCCTTTCAACTGCTCCTGACCATTGTTCCCCAGGTTCAGCTGCAGCAGAAGTTCCAGAACATCAGCCGCATTATGGACTGCGTCGGCTGTGAGAAGTGCCGCCTCTGGGGCAAGCTCCAGGTGCTGGGCGTCGGGACCGCGCTGAAGATTCTCTTCAGCGAGGGGGATGTCCAGCTCCACCGCAACGAAGTGATAGCACTGATCAACGTGGCGCACCAGGTTCGCTCGTTTCTTCCTTGTTGCGTTGCCGACAGTCCGATAGCCGGCTTCGTAGACCCCCCGCCTCATCTGCTCACTCGCGCTCTTGTTGCCTGCAGGTGTCCAAAAGCGTCGCCTTCGTACAGGCGGCTCGTGACATCGAGATCGAAGAAAAGCTCGAGATGGTCCGCGGCGAAAACTCGGGCAACTTGCTTGTCGTGGTCACAGTTCTGGTTGTCATCCTAGCGATCGCCGCCGGTATTCTCCGAGATCGCAGGAACAAGCAGCTGCGGAAGCAGAGGGTCCACCGAGAGCAGTAGCTAGTGCAGAGACCTGCGTAGAGATCTTTTTTGGAAGGTGCCTCGCCGCGACCGAGCTGAGCATCACAGACGTAGATTTACAGCTTTGCTTGTAGCAAAGAGAGGGGTCTGCAGGAATGGAATTGTACTCACGGCTGCGCGGAACCACTCCTCGACCACCTGATTGTACTGCATGTGATGCCGCTCTTGACGCTTTTCCTCTGGCGTGTCCTTGTCAGCGGGGACATCATTGATGACCGACGAGATGAGCTCATCGACACCCTTCTTGTCGGCGTACTCGGCTGCGTATCTCTCCTGGTACTTTAGCCACAGCGCTTTATCCTGCCCGAGCGCATGCAACGCTTGTCGGTAGTACGCCAGAGCGCAGACCAGGTAAGCGTCCGAAGCGTCATAAACCGTCGCGGACGCGGGAATCTGCACGCCGAAGGCTCGGGCCATCCGCGCCGCCTCTTGCGGCTTGATGTCGTCGAGTTCGTCCGGCGTCATCTCCGCAAGCGGATTCTCGTGGGAGATCGAAGGGTCCAGAGGAAACAACGCATCACGCCGCAGCCGATCCAGCACAGCGCAAAGCGCACGCTGCTTCGCTCCCTTGCCTATGCAGCGAATCCCGATACGCATGAGGTTGGTTTGGCTAGAAGCTATTAGTACCAAACGCTCTGTCACCTTCCCCGCGAAGCTTGACGTTGAAGAACGAGCGCACAGAGGACGGATGAACGCTGAGCGGCTCCGTGTCAAAGATCTTGGTGCAGGCGTAGCGCACGATGCCGTTGATTTGCCCCATCGTGAAGATGGTGCTCTGGCTGCTCTTGCCACTGAAAGACCGCAAAAAGTCCTCCACAGTCACGCAGAACCTGCTGCCTATGATCGGTATGAGCCCTCCACCGCTCTTTCTACTTTCCACGAGAAACACGAAATCACCAAAGCTTCACCTGACCCGTTTGGCAACATGGAGGCGTTCTCGCTTTCCCACCGCTCCCGAAGGCGAAGTAACTCGGCTTCGTAGTGCAACCCAACTTGAATGATGCTCTTGCAGGCCTTCGGCGGCACCAGAGCGCCCCAATCCAGCAGCTTGCCATAGCGATCCACCGCCGCGAAGCCAGTGGCTGACTTGGAGATGTCCAGGCCCACGAAGATCTGCTGAGAGTCCTGCACGCCAGAGACAGATCTACCCACGGCGGACAGACGCTTTGTCAGAAAAGTTGAAAGAGCGGAAAGCTTCGATGCTCTGCGGCTCTGCAAAGAAGCTCGTCTTCAAAGAAGAGCCGCGGTGGTACTCTGCTAAAGCTGCTGTCCACTGCGCAAAACACAAACTTGAGCTTTGGCGTTTCGGCGCCAAAAAGTCTTCTCTCCCTCAGCTGAACTACAGCGACACAAATCCCAACACTTGCCTCTCCAGGGCTAAGGTCGCATCCTCATTGCAGAGCTGGAGAGTGTGGCGCGCTGCGCCCATGGTAAACACGCGCGGACGGCTCACAAGCGACGCGGCTATCGTTGAGCTCAGGAGCACCACGAGAAATAGCTGCATCTGCGCAGACGCCATGGTGACTTGCGCAGCGAATTTCAGACCGGAGCTTCGCTTTCGGCAGTGAGTGACGCGCAGGCGCTCTTTGATGTGGGGATAACGTCCAGTGCGCAGTGCATATGCGGCAGCGGCGCAAACGCCGATCCTCTGATCAGCTGACCATCCAAATATCCCAGGTACCGTTGAAAAAAGTTTATGTATATGCCTATATGCACAATATAGAGTCAGTCATGTTTAATAAATTGTTGAAACATATATATTTTAAAATATTGTTGGTCCGCCAAACTTGTTTGAATCCGACGAAAGAGCTTTGGCGCGCTTTTTGTCCGCGTTTCTCCACCAAACTCGCGTCAAGAGGCCTGTGCAGTGTCGTGAAGCGTATGAGTGGGCAATTGGTCTCGACTTTCACACGTTAATACTCAGGGAGAAACCCAATGAGTCGAAAGAAAGAGCTCGAACATCCAGATGTCTCTCTGAGCAGCGCAACGACAGAAATTCAGGCGTTCGACACAGAATTTAGCGCAGCGCGCCGCAGATCGAAAGTTAGAGACAGTCATGAGAAGAGCAGATCTGCGATCAAGAGCCCATTCATAAGCGCAGGGCGCGTCGATATGCACCAACAACCACCGGTACGCCTCTTGTGTGTTTTGCGATCTTTGATGTGTGTTTGCGCGTAAAACGTGCAAAACACTTCAGAATTTTGTCAAAATTTCCGCAGATGTAGTCTTTTCCGGTCTGCGGAACGAATGGTGCGCTCCACTTGACTGACGTCACTTCCAACAGAGGCGGCCGAAGAGCGCAGACGACGAAGAGAAGCGGCGCTTGGCGGAGAGAGTGGAGACACTGGAGGCCATGTTGGAAGAGCTGACGTCGCCGCGAGGACAAGCGAGTGTCGAAGACATCGCCGAGTGGAAGCATCGCTTGGGCAAGGCGGAGAACGAGATGCTTCGCAGAGGCCTCGAACGCGCTCACAGGTGCACAGTCCTGTCTCCTCTTTTTTCTTATCTTCTCATGAGCAACAGAGAAGCCGCGCAGCGTCTCTCGTCCAGATGGAGTCAATGGAGTCGCTTCTTCTGCTCTTCACGAGCAACTTCTGCTGCGACGTTGAACCTCTCTGCGTCTCTCTCATGTGTGTGGACATCTCTTTATCTAGGGCGCTTGCCACTGGAAACATCGTGCGGAGCCGGACGAGCATGTTGCTGGAGCAACTTGGAGAGTTGGCGCAGAGCATGGCGAGGATCGCTTGTGAGAACGCGTCTCCCAACTCCTCTTCGGGCCACGCAACGCCAACGTGGAAGTCTCTGGCGCAGGAGCTTCGTAGTCTCCAGGCGCAGAACCGCGACGCCCAGCGCTCTTCTGCCAACCTCCTGGCGGATAGTCACCTCGTTGGTCCCAGGCCCAACGCATATCTCCGACGCAGGCTCCTCAGGCCGCGCGACCTACCCTCTGCGCGTCGGGGAGCTGCATTTCGCGGCCTTGATGTGCCCGTTCCGGAGGTGCCGGAGTCGCTAGAGTCGTTCGCGGAGGCGTCCTTAACGATGACTCGGACTGACGAGGAGGGCGACGTGGAGACATGGACGCCGAAGGTGCCGACGTTCGGGGATTCGTCGGCCTTCGTGTCGGGTGGCGAAGACATGCCTCGAACGGCTGCTATCCCCTACTGGCTTCGCTTGGATCCCGCCGCGGTGTCGGAATGCGAGGAGCAGCTGCTGAGCTGCTGCTCGAAGCTGGAGAGCTTCGTTGAGAACGTCAACATCGACGCCGAGCTCCAGGGCCGCGGGAAAGGAGCGCTGGAGGCATGCATGGGCGCCTTGAGCCAGTTGACCGTCCTCGGCGTTGCGTACAATCTGGGGGAAGATGGAGATGTCCAGGGCTCCGTGGGTAAGCAGCTTTCAACTGTAGGCAGCACGATGGATTGCTGGTCCTGATCGAGGTTCTTGGGACACTTCAATTGCAACGCAGGGCCCGGGGCGGAGCGTTCCAGCTATCGGCAGCTGCTTGCAGATGTCGGGGTTAAGGGCCGGAAGAGCGATGCCCTGCTGAAGACGCTCGTGAATCGCTGGGAAAGTAAGTTCTGACGCTTCCCGGGTCTGGGATGAGCAGGACCGAGCGTTCGTTCTCAATTGCGGGACTCTTTGCTGTAGACGAGAGATGGCTGCTGGAGAGACGGAACGCGCAGCAGGATGCAAGGATACAGCAGCTAGAGGAGCAGCTGGAGCAGCTGAAACGAGCACAGCCAGGTCCCCGGTCTCCCGCCCTTCCCAAGAGAGTGCCGATCACGCCACTCCCGAAGGTGCGGAGGTCGAAGTCTCAGACGCCGGACAAGTCTCTTGCGCGAAGGCCAGAGTGGCAGACTTGAGCTTGAGCTTGGGCTTGAGCTTGATTGTGAGCTTGGGCTTGGGCTTGGGCTTGGGCTTGGGCTTGGGCTTGAGCTTTGAGCATAAGCTTGAGCATGAGCATGAGCATGAGCATGGATTTGAGCATCAGCTTGAGCTCGGCAATGAGAGATGCAAGGAATAGGGAACTTTAAGTAGGATGCCTGCAGACGCAAAGCAATTCCTCTCCTTCAGGTAACTCAGAATTTCACTTCTATCCAAGTGACAACTGCACAGCCGAAGCAGTCTACTCAGCTGGCGCCTCTGACAGACCCAAAAAAGGAGGGAAGATAATCAGTACAGAACGTCTGGCACATGACGTCAAGGGAGCAGCGAACCTTCAGCGGGCGCTTCCGCTTCGGCAGCCGCTTCCGCTTCGGCAGCGGCAGCTGCAGCGGCCTCTTCCAGCTGGGTCTTGAGCTCCATGGCTGCGCTCAACTCAGCAACCTTCGAGATGAGAGGAGCGAAGATGAGGGTCGACCGAAAGCTCCGAGCTCCCAGCCAAATGCTCGAAGCGGTGATTCTCCCAATACCTTCTCCGCGTCCAACCCGAGCTCTTCGGCAGTGGCGACGGCAGCCGTGAGCTGTTCTAGGTCGTTGGCCTCGGTCGCCGCCTTCAGCGCCGCGCGGCACTCCAGCTTGAGGTTGGGCTTCTTCGCCCAGGTGGCCGGCATCTCCCCGCCCAGCTCCTTGGCCTTGCGGGCGATCCGCTTCTTGAGCTTGGGGTGCATGCTACTTCCCGCGCTCTTCACGAACTCCTCCACCTCCGCGCTCAGCAGCACATCCGCGCTGGTGGCCGTGTTCAGCAGCTTGACAACGCCCGCGCGAGACAGGCTGCCGCTGGACATCCTGTAGCACAGCAGGCCAAAAAGTTCCAAGTTGAGGGTTCACGCCACCTGGGCCTCTGCGGCGCGGGCCCCAGAAACTTTTCGCACCTCATGGGAGCTCTCCAGGCTGCGGCAGCAACGAGCAGGAGGGCCATCAACACAACGCGGGAGAACATGTTGGAAAGCTGTGGGGCGTGCGTAGCGCAGACGCTGAAGTGACTCAGCGGCGAGACGCGCATCTCCGCTGTGATATGCCGGGATAACGGGTCAAAACGTCAGCGAGGAACTTCTTCTTTCCATTCTTCATTGGATATGCCGACGCTCTTTCGATTGCTATGATGATGAATACAAGAAACACGCTGGAGCCGTCGTTGAAATGGGAGCGCATCATAGAAACTATGTGGCCGCAGCGAATCTCTTGCAGTCTCTAGGGACAAGATGACTACCACATTACAAGTAGTCCGTGTCGTACACGAGGTCGATGTTGACCGTATGTTGCGCTTTTCGGGGATCCGTCGCAATCAGCTCCGCCGGCCGAGTGGGGTTGCGCATCTGCTCCTCGCCGACCCGGTTCGCATAGCGAGCGTCTGTGATGTAGTCCATCTCCTCCGCGCCGTACTGGAAGTGCGTCCTCTGCATGTCGGCCTTGCGAGACCGGATGTGCGCCGCGATGGCCGCTCGGTCGGTGCCCGGCACCGCCTCCGGCGCAGCCTGCTCTCTCCTGCCCTCGCACTTGCTCTGGACACAAACAGCCAAGGCGCGTCAGCCACAAGACAGGCGAGGGACCTTCGCGGAAGTCTCAGCTCTTCTTGCTCACCTCTCCCCAGTACTTCGTCCCGATGGGCACATGTGTCTCCTTGTCCAAGGTGTAGTTCCGCTGGTAGGCGCCGCGCGCGATCTCGCGCGCGCCAGTGTCCAACTCGGGCTTGTCGTAGTCTGCGTTGGAGACGCTCTTGGCAGGATACTCTCGGTACTCGTTGAACACCAGCTGAAGGCAGAGTGCGCAGTCAGCTTACTCTTCAGTCCACGCTTTCCCGCCGGTCTGCCGCGAAAGCCGCACCTTCGGCACCACAGAGCCGCTGGCAATGGGAGCTTTCTGCGCGCGCGCCTGTCGACGCTGTTCCGCGCCGAAGGTCTCCTCGGTCACTTTGCGAGTGGTGGCCACCCCACCTTCCGTGTGGACCTGCACGGAGCCTGCGGCCAAAAACACAAGACACGCTCGAGCGTTAGGCTGCACGAAGGCTCCGCGCATGCACCTGATGCGCCACACGAAAAGTTCGGTTGGATCGGCGTGCAACTCTCATCTGCATACCCAGACCAACGCTCAATACGCACAGTTTCGACACCCACTGTGCAGAAATGCGGCGTTGGGCGCCAAAAGGAAAAGAAAGAGGAGAGAAGAACGGCACAGACAGAATTCACGATACACCAGTGCTGTTTTCCCCAAACACTCTGAGCGACTGCGCACCTTCTGAGCGCTGCGTCAGCTTGCGCTTGAGTTCTGCGCGCATGCGGCGGTGGTCAGCCAAGTCCTCAGCCACGTCTGCGTAGCTACACTGCTCCTTGCGGTGAAAGCGCTCTGCGCCCGCGTCGAATCCGAGCGCCAAGCGCGAGTCCACTGCGCGCGTCGCCTGCACCGCGCGTCCGCTGAAGGACGGAGGTCCTCCCTGTCCAATTTTCCACGAGATGTCGAAGCGCAGCGTGGACTTGGGCGCGGAATTCTGTAGCTGAAGCGGGCGAAGAGACTTGTGAGCCACACACTTTGGCCCGCGCGTGCGACTCGCGCGCGCAGTACCCGACGCTGCTGCAGCTGCAGCTTCTGTAGAGACAAAGGCGCGGTCTGGTGCAGCATGATGTCGCGCGACTTGGGGGGCGTTGGCGAGCCGCAGACATGAGGATTTGGCGGTTTTTCGGAGTTCGTTTCCGTTGAGAGTTTTGCGGTGTCGTATCGGTTCTGGAGACTGGACACTTCACTTTGGAGAGGTGGTCAGTTTCGAAAACGATGTGTTGGAGGATCGGTTTTGGGTTCTGGAACGACGGAAGACGAAGGGAAGTAAAGAGAAAGATGTGCGATGGGTGCAAGGCAACCGAGGAACGGGACGTTTGGTGTTGGTCGGAAAAGCACTCGACAGAGCGGCGTGCGCCTCGCGGCTCCTCGGTGTTGCGAGTGGTGAGAATGGGGAGAGGGTGGAGGAGGAGGAAGAGGAGGAAGAGGAGGAGGAAACGGAAGAGGAGGAAGAAGAGGAAGAGGAGGAGAAGGGATGGAAGAATTTCGGGGAAGACTGGTGTGAAGCACTTGTCAAAAACAAGGATAGAACAGGAGGAAACACTGAAAGGAGAAGACATCGAAACACGGAAATCTCAGTCTTCTCGTCTAGTCTGGGATGTTGAAGGTTCCTCAAGCGGTCTCAAGCGGCTTTCACTCCTTGCAATGTCTTGATCTGTGCTCCTAATGAGGCAAAGGAACGCTCCGGTTGCTCCGTCTTGCTGCATCTGGTTCTGGTTCTGGTTCTGGTTCTTTCATTCTGCTACGCAACTTAGATCTCCTCGGCCGTGGGGTGCTTCACCTCGGCAAGCTCGGAGGATACTCTCTTCGTGGATTTCGTGTGTGCCTCGGTGTATATCACTTCATAGCCATCGGATCCGTCCTTCTCGTCATGCTTGGCGTACGACACTGTCGGGCCGACGAGGCTCAGCACCACCGGCAAGACCACCACACCAAAGTACAGGCCGAACAGCACAATCAGCACAAAGCAGCGGAAGAACACTTGGAACACATAGGTACGTGCGAAGGCCAGAGGCAGCGTCGCAACGAACGTCGTGATGCCGCCGTTGAGGACGCTCGGGCCAATGTGCTCGAGGGCTCCTCTGGCGCGCTGGTCACGCGTCCCGCCGGCGTGCATGTACGCGTGGGCAATGTGCGCCGAGTAGTCCACCGTCAGCCCGATGGCCAGGAGCACGTTGATGGAGATCACCATGTTCATGTGCATCCCGAGCCAGTGGATGTAGCCCAGGAGAGCCACGTCGACGGCGCCGATGTTCAGGAGGACGATCGCAGCCGCGCTGATGTCTGCCAAAAAGATGAGCGAGACTACGAACACGACGGCCAAGGCCAGGAGCACGTTGCGGATGGTCTCCTCGTAGACGATCGCCAGGCCTTCAAGGAAGAGGAAGGACTCGGTGTATGCGCGGGCGTCCAGCTCGGGGAATTCATCCGCGGTGTCGCGAACGCTGTCCATCTGGTCGAGATCCTCCTCCGCGGAGTCGGTGCTTTCCAAGGTCGCCGGGATGCGCGTGGCCAGGATCGTCGAGTTGTCGTCGCTGAAGTGAATGTAGTCCTCGAAGCGCTCTCCTTCGCTGCTTTGGACGTAGTCGAACACCGCCGTGTACAGCTCCTCCGGTGTGGTGGCGTTCGCGTCCAGCCAGTTGGTGTCTTCTAGGAACTCGTCCCACCAGCAGGTGACACTGTTGGCGTCGACCTCTTCATTCTCTCGAATCGCTTCGCAGAACGCGGTCATGCTGTCCTGGTGCTCGAAGTAGTTGACCTCCCCCGTGTAGAACGAGATGGGGAACTGGACGCCCGAGAAGTAGTCGTCCTCAATGTCCAAAATTTCGTGCACGTCGGTGCCGTCCGGCACGAACCAATCGTACTGGAAGTCAAGCTCGAGGAGCGTGATGCCGATGGCACCGCTCACGATGAGCGCCGCCGCGGACAGCAGGACAAGGAGCTTGCCAGGCTGTGACGAGGGAAGCGGACGCGTCAGAGTCCGCTACTTCCACCGCCGAGATCTCCTCTTCCTTGCAACATGCTCATCACTTACCGTGGTCAAGATCGCGTCGGGCAGATAGATGGTGATGGCGCGTCGGAAGCAGGTGTCGCGGGCTTGCGCCTGCGTCACGGGCTCGGAGGAGCAGCAGGCCTCTCCCTGCTCGACCCGGCATCCGCTGGAGAAGCATGGCGCGAAGCAGCACGTGCAGTCGGCTTGCTTGCGGGCGATGCGTTCCTCCTCGAACTTGACGAAGGCCACGAAGAGCGTGACCTGGTAGAAGAAGTCGAAGAGGATGGTCACCGAGGCGAAGATGCAGAACGCGCGGAGGGCTGGAATGATCGTGGAGGAGCCCACGAGGAAGGCCGCGAAGTCGGTGGCAGACGTGAGCGTGATGGAAGCGCCCGCGCGTGCCAGGGACTTCCCCAGCTTGGTCTTGATGGTCATGTTCGGATCGCTGATGCCGGTGAGCGCATCGAGGATCACGAAGGCGTCGTCCACGCCGAGGCCCAGCATCACGAAGATCACCGAGTTCACGACCAGACTGAACGGAATGCCCAGCGCCAGGCAGAAGCCGAAGCCGGACACGACCGAGCAGCCAACGGTGAAGACGGCCGCGAGGCCAAGCACGGACCGGCTGTAGAGCTTGCTCCGCGAGCTGAGCACGACGCAGGCGTAGATCGTGAGAATCACGTAGGCGACGGCGGTGAGCTGCGCGTCGTAGTCGAATGCTTCGCTGATCACTTCATCGTAGCGCCAGCTGGTCAGGGGCCGCATCTCTCCGCCATCGAAGGTTTCCTCGAAGCTCTTCGTGTAGTCCGTGAAGTCCTCCTCGAAGTCCTCGGCCTCCGGATCGGACTCAACCCGGCCATCGAGCTCCAGATTCTCCTCGATGATCCACTGGAAGCGGAACGCGCGCACGCTCGTGAGGTTGCCGCTCTCGTCGCGAGTGACAGTACCCATGACGTTCTCCGGCTGCGAAGAGCGAAGTACCCATTCGGCGTGAGGCTCGGATCACTGGTCGGCGATGCTTCCGCGCTTGTTCCGCCGCGTTTCTCTACATCTCTGCATGGCAAGACGCACCTCAATCTCTCCGGACAGGGCAAAATCGTCGTCCACGTCGGTCTGGCTGAGGGTGACGATCCAATCCTCGTCAGCTTCAAAGGTGGTTTGGTTGTACTGCCAGAAGCCAAGGACGCTCTCCTTGGCGCAGCCGGCGTCCGCGCGGATGCACAGATCCTGGAGGTCTCCGTTGTCGACGACGCCGTTGAGCTCGACGTCTTCGTAAAAGCGGAACATGTCGCGAATGGCGTTTCGGTTCTCGAGGAAGTTGCGGCCGCCGTCGGCGGTGTAGTACATGGTCACGAAGCGCACGGACTCCCCGAAGTTGTCGTCGACGAAGTCGCGATCGTCGGTCGCCTCGGAGTTCTGAGAGGTGTACAGCTTGTCTGCGCGCTCCTCCACCTCCAGACGCAGCCAGCCGAGGCCCAGACACGCGGTGAGCAGCAGCGTGAGGAAGATCGTGAGCTTGGGCCGGTCCGCGATGGTCTCGCCGAGGCGGCTGTACGAGTTCTCCAGGCAGCCATTGACCTTGTCCGAGAGTTTTTTTAGATAGCGATCTTCGCCCTTGGACGCCGCTTTCTGCTTGTCGTCCATCTTGTTCTCGAGTGCCAGAGTCTCTGCTGCGCGCGGACGCCAGGAGTGATGAGATCTGGGACACCTCCGCGCACTGGCCACACTTCCGCACTTTCACACTTCCACACATTCACACTTCCACACTTTCACAGTTCCACAGTTCCGCAGTTCCGCAGTTCCGCACTTCCACCGAGAGGAAGAGAGAGAGAGAGAGAGAGAGAGAGAGAGAGAGAGAGAGAGAGAGAGAGAGAGAGAGAGAGAGAGAGAGCGTAAACGAGAACACACAGAACGCGCGTACAGGTGCTGTGCACTCCACAGTTCGCACACACTGCGCGCTGCGCGGCTGCGCGTGTGCTGACGCGCGAAGAAGCGCTAGGATCCCAACGTACCGGCCACTTTTTGCTACGTGGAGGATCCCAGGTTTCGGAGCGCCAAAGCGAAAGGGAGCCTACGGAGCCCGGTCGGTCAACGACGTCTCCGGCGCGCACACCTTCCCATGAAGCGGGGCGCGCGTACAAAGTCTGCCGCTGGGCGCGGAGGGGGACGGCTCCGCGGAGGTCTGTGGCCCCGATCTGCCGCCCGATCTCGAGGGTTACGCGGGTGACGGGGGTGACCATGAGCGCGGTTGGGCGGGAAAAGCTAGAAAACATGAAACCCCGCTGTTGTGCTGAATTTCGGGTTGGAGCAACTCCGCAAGAAGGACGCTAATCGCTGCGCTGCACAGGTGCGTTGGGGATCCGAGGTTAGCATGCGCGTAGAATGGGTTCGTGTTCAACGAGTGCGGTGACGGCATTGGTGCGCGGCGTGCGCGAGAATGGATTCGAAAGGCGACGCGCGAAACTTGCCAGGGCATTGGGTGGCCAAGCAATCGGTTCGAAGCTGAAGTTCCAGCTCATTGGTGACCGCGGTGAATCGCCTCTCGTTCCGTAGAGCCATCTTACCACAGCTAGTACGCACTGCGACGAAAGCAATGGCTTGATTGGCTGAACGAGACATCGAGACGGTTCTAGAATTCTATGTCAATCATTGATGGGCCAGCGCGAAACTTCTACGTGCATCGAAGGCTCAAGCCAGGGGCCCGTCGTTGACGCTGGAGTTCAACTTGTAACTTCTCTTCCGCGAATTTCCGCGGGGTTCTCCGACTCGGCGCGTGACAACGTTCTCCAACTCACGCCCGCCGGTACACTCTGGGTCTCGTATAGCTGCCCGAACCCGCCTCGTCGAGTCCATCAACCAATGCCTTGCATCCTTTGCCTTCTTTGCGGAAGAATTCCCACTTCAAAAATTCTGCTCTCGCGGATCCCCAATCAACCGCCATCATGGGCCGCCTCATCACGCAGCTGTTTCATATTCCATTCAAGAGTATATACATTAAGGCATATAAGGGGAGGAGCCGTTCATATTGCAGGATATTTCCGTCATATGCATCTGACGTCCGCCCCTTTTTCCCGCGCTTTTGGAACCGCCACATATGGCGCCCTCGGCACCGCTGCTGCCGTCGCAGCAGTGCCGCGTGCCCGGCTGCACCCGGCGCATCTATCGCAAGGTGCGCGAGCGGCCAACTTGGCGTGCGCAGCCCTGTGGCGGCGGCCGCGCGGCCGTCGCGGGCGACAGAGACGACGCCACAGAGCGGTCAACTGGGCGTCGCCGGCGCTAACCTCGGTGGTCGCGTGCTTGTAGGGGCTGTGCGGACCGCACGGAGGCGTGCCGCGCTGCTCGGTGCCCAACTGCACCAAGAGCGACGCGGGCGGCGGCAACTGTGTCCGGCACGGCGGCGGGCCGCGCTGCCGCTTCCCCGGCTGTACCAAAGGCGCCGGCTGCCGCACGGACTACCTGTATTGCCGTGTGCACGGCTGGGTGCTGGACGAGTTGCAGACCCTGAACAAGATCACCTCGGCGCCTCCGCCCGCCGAAGCCGCCTTCCAGACCCTCGCGATGTCTCCCGCACTGCTGGGCCTGGCGTCTCCGGGGGCCTTTGCCTTCGGCAAGGGCCTGGAGGCCTTCCCATGGTCCGTGGACCTCGTGGCCGGGGCGGTGGCGCCGGCCACAGGAGCGTGGGAGAGCCTGTCCAAGATCTCCCAACTCGCTGGCGCTCTGCACGACGAGCTCAAGAAGATCACTGGCAATCGCACCAATCCGAAGGAGGTAAGGAGGTTTCTTTTCTTGGGTTTGATGCACGTTGTGTTGTGTTGTGTTTTTTTATGTTTTATTTTTTCCCGGGGTATCGTCCTCTTCGAGAGGGGCGTTGAGAGCGGGTGGGAAGAGTTTTTTTTGTGTTTTTTCATTGGCTTTTTGGTTTCGTCCTTGGCTTCTTGGTTTTGTCCTGGGCTGATGATGGATGTGTCCTCCTAATGGTTTGTGGAACATAAACTGCTCCGTAGACGTCCAAAGCGCGCAAGGGAGGAGTTAGCGGCGGACGCGGCGGCGGCGGCAACAACAATGCTGCCGCGGTGCTGCAGATGCCCCCTCTGACCTCGATGAAGAGGCCCATGCCGGCGGCACAGGTCAGCTTGGACGACGACGTCAAGCGCCCGCGGGTCGACGGGGTCGACGTGAAGGTTCCCACAGCGGGAACTGCGCCAGCCCGGCCCGCTGCGCCGCCCAAGTCCAGCTGCTGCGGCGGCAAGGCCAAGCGCGACGCTCCGCCCCTGGATGTTCCGCTTGCGCGCCGGCCGGCCGACTTCCCGGCGGCCTGGGACACCGACGCCGCGAGCCAAAAGGAGCCACATCCTTTCGATGGGTACGTCGACTCGAGGCTGTGGGAATCTCCTCAGAAGCCAGACGCGTGGAGCCGTCGCCTAAGCATTGCACTTCGTGTCGGGGTCTTCAGGGTTCTTGGGCCGGACGACACGCTTTTTCCAGGCAAGGACTTCGCCGAGTTCCAGCCCTACCTCATCATGGACGGTTGCGCCATGCACGACGGCGACCCCTGCACCTGTGGTTCAGACTGCCAGTGCGTCGGGTGCCCCTGGCATCCCAAGCCGGTGCAGCCACCGACCACATGATCCATGGCCGCCGACAGGATGGCCAGTCGCGTCCTAGTCTGTCTCAGCAGGTAGAGTCTCGCCTCATCCGATGGGAGAGATCCCTGGCATCCTACCGATGCTGTGGATCCACGTTGATGAGACGTGGTGGGACGAGATAGCATGAACTACTGTACACAGAACGAGGGCGACTGGTGCGATCCTGAGTATCACATGGCGCTGCGCGTCTGGCAAGGCACGCGCTACAACAAATTGAACGAGGTTCGTGAGGGATCTCAGGAAGGTTTGTAGCGTGCTTCCTTGCCAAGGACAGCAGTCCGTGCGATACCGTGTGAGTGCATGTGTGATTTGGAGGGCGAGCGCGCCGCGCTCTTTTATGTTTTCCTCGGCGATGTCCGTCGGGCTTCGGTGGTAAAACGGCTTGAAAGGGATTGTAGCATCTCGGGAAGGCCAGTGGTCACCACGGCAAGCTCCTCGGCACACGCGAGATGGCCCGGCAGCGGAGAGTATCAGGTGCGGGGATATTCGCCACACTGCCAAGCATGGGACGAACCCCTTTTGTCTAGCGAGCGAATGATGCCAGCAGTGAGCTACGGCTCATCAAGCAATGGATCACGGCTCATTCTTAAATCGGTAGACATCGACTCTCCCATATCCTGTTGGACACGTGCGTCACTCGCCGCTCCAGATACCCGATGCATATCCGCGCCAAGAGAAGAGCCTGCGCAATCAGCATGAGCACCCGCATCAGCATCTGCTCTTTGCCGCAGGGCTGTCTTTGCCTTTGCTCCGCTTTTGCAGACCCCCTAAGAGGCCTTGGGTCACGTACCAGGTCGCCTCTTTTCGCCTTCATCTGATCGTACCGCTCTCGCGTGAGCCACCGGAGCTTGCAGCTCGTGACGCAACGCAGTGTTGACCTGTGGACGGAAGCCAGGTGATGAGCGCCAGCCCGCCCTTGGAAGCAAGGGGACGATTCTGGCAGGAGCGACGTGCAACTCGCGCGTGCGGTCTTACCCCCTCCTCCGGTTATTCACAAGGCCAAACTCCCCGACCATCGCGCCGGGCTTCACTTCCTCCGTCGTGCCGGCCTCTTCCTCCAGGTGCGAAAGTAGCAGACCCTCCACGAGGAGACCGCAGCTGTCTGCCGGGCTGCCCTGCACCCACAAAACTTCTCCCGCCCCCATTTCCCGCTCTTCGAAGAACTCCAGAAGATGGTGAAACCCCTCCTTGGGGACGTCGGGAAGAAGCGCTCGCAGCTGCTCAACAAGCTCCGAGGCTCTCCCGAACGTCGGCGAAGACACCTGCCTGTCCGCATACAACAGTAGCAACCCGTCCTCGCACCAGGCGAGAGCCGAGTCGAGGTCATCTTGCAGGCTGAGCCACTTCCGCTCGGTGGACTTTTCCTCCACGTCATGGGGTCCCTTGTCGGCGTCTTCAAGCGCCTGGAGGCGCTGGCTCAAGGGCGCCGCGCAGGGAAATCCGCCCGAGTCACCGCGACAGAAGCACACGGCGATGTCCCCGTAGTTCTGGCAGAGCTGGGCGACTTTCGTGACGGTGTCGGACGCGCTCGAGTCGATCGCCATGACCACCGTGAAGTCGAGAATGACAAACTTGGTCTGCCGCTTCTTCCTCGACAGCTGCCTCTGCAGCTCGTCGGTGATCTGCGTGCTGTTCCCGAAGAAGATGTTGCCTTGGAGCTGCACGACGAGGATGCGCCGCGAGGTCTCCCTCAGCACTTCGGTCTCTCGCGGGCTTCGCCACTTGCTGGACTTCAGCGTCGCGGCCGTCATGACGCCCCGGATGACCTGGGCATGCTTCGCTTGCTGCAGCGTGAAGGCAAACGCGCTGCAGAGCACGCCGAGGCCGAGGCCCGCCGTCATCCCCCGCACGGTCATCACCAGCGTGATGAGCAGGATGGAGCCGTACTCGAAGCCATCGAACTGCCCGAGGCTGTCCACCAGCGCCTCCGCCGTGAGATCCAGGCCGATGTGGATGAGCAGGCATCCCGCCATGCACCTGGGCACGAGCGCCACCACGTCCGGGCCGATGAAGAAGAAGAGCACCAGCAGCGCGGCCAGGGTGAATCCCTGGAACCGGCCGCCGCCGCCGCATCTCGCGAGGAGCAGGCTGTTCGAGTAGCAGAGATAGTTCTGCAAGCCGCCTGCGAAGCCCGTCAGGAGATTGCTGATGCCATGCGTGACGAGCTCCTTGTTCATGTTGACCTCCGTGCCGACGGAGATGCTCAGCGACGGGATGTTGATGGGCGCGTGCATCAAGCTGAAGATGGTCAGCGCGGTGATGGTGGGCCAGCTGGCGCACACGACGCTCCAGTCCACGAGGCCGAAGTCCATGACCTTCCACATGAGGAAGACGTCCGCGTGCTCCGCCTTCTCGAAGAAGAAGCCCGCGTCGCGCGCAGCGTGGACCGGCATGCCCGCCAGCAGCAGCCCGACGTAGAACAGCGGCGGGATGGAGATGAAGTAGAACGGCGGCAGCAGCTTCCAATTCGTGACCCGGAGCAGGACCCGCAAGAGGATCTCCAGGATCACCGGAATGATCCACAGGGGGCGCACCGAGCCTTCCAGGTACGTCTGCAGGGCCTGCAGGTCCCACTCCCAGTTGAGGTCGGTGGCCACCTCGAAGCCCGTGGTGGTGACGAAGAGGCCGATGCCGCCGATGCAGCCCACGATCACGTGCTTGGGGAAGAAGTACGTGGCATTGCCCAGCTTGAAGAAGCCTAGCAGCAGGAAGGCGACGCCCACGATGATCGTGCTCAGCGCGAAGCTCACCATCGTC